>JAFIRS010001957.1:0-269322 GCA_018342105.1 Gonioctena quinquepunctata | reverse complement strand
GAATATTGGGACACATTTTTAAAAAATTTTTTTTGAAATGCTTTTCACGTACCATTTATCATTTCACAACTTTTTAAAAAAATGTCTCTTAAATGATGTATTAGATTTGGGGTTCTTAAAAAAAATTTCCTTATCCAGTATAGAAATATCTTTTTTTAAAAAAGTACCCGAGTTTGGGGGAAAATTTTTTTTCCACATTTTTTCCACAAGACAGTCATCGTTGTCGCCCCCAGGTTATGTTTCTTCAAAACCCCGGGCCTTTTTTTTTGCGATTCAACAAACAATAACCCCAAGATTTTTTGGGGAATTAATTTTTAAAATTATATTGGCAATCTATGGGAAAACTTTCAGGAAAAAAATTTTTTTTATACTGGATGAGGTTACAGAGTTTGAACGATTTTCACAATCCCCCCGGAAAAAAGGTTGAGTTTTGCCCATGGAAAATACAAAAATTTATGCTACAGGGGGAAACCTCGTTGTCCCCCGGGGAAAATTATTAGAAATTGTTCAATTTGTGTTATTAATATTTATAATTTTTTTTTTTACTTATTTTATTTTATTAAATTTGAAAAAAATTTAAAATTTTTCATAATAAAAAACAAAGAGTATAAAAAAAAATAAGGGGGAATTACTTCAAGTAGTTCAGCCTTGAAATTAAAAAAAATTTTATTCTTGAATTTTTTAAAACTTATGGTGAATTTTTTTCATCCCAAATCCAAAATTTTTTTTTTTTTGGGGTTGAGAAAAGTAAGAAAATTTAAAAAAGAAAAGATTTTTGTAAAGTGTCACTTCGAGGTCAAAATCAGAAAATAAAAACCCTCTTAATTTTTTTTATGTTTTTTTTTAAAAGAGCCCATTCGCTAAGCTTTTGCGTATACCTTCTTGTTTTTAAATTCAAAATCTTCCAATTGGTTTGGGTTGATTGTTTCTTTAAAAACGTTTATAGAGGTTGTTCCCCAAGGGGGTTTTTTATTCTTATTATGCGAATAGCCTTTAGAATATCTGATGAGTATATCTTGATCAATCAGAGATAATGATAAATAAACAAAGCCATGCCTAACGCTTTTGGGGATTCCATCTGGGGGGTTATTACCCCTAAATTTCCCCCTGACCCCGGAAAAACCCTTTTTTCGGTAGAAAACAATGAAAGGGTTTTGCTCTATATCAAATTAAGTATTTGGTCATTACTATTCATTTGTTTAGTCTGTTAAAATTTGATGTCAGGGCCCTTGGCCAAGATTATTGGGGAATTTTGAAAAGAAGAAGCCTACTAACTTGAATTCATGTATATTTAAAAAAAATGGGTGATTTTCCACATAAAAAATATATAATAATAATAATATTTATTCATCAATAATAAAAATTTTACTTTTCTGTTGAGTTCATGTTTACATATGAAGATAGATAAATAAAAAAAAGGGGAAAACCGCGGGGGTATAGCATCCGCCCCGGGGGTTCAGGTAAAACATCTTTAAATTAAATATACATATACACATACATACACCAATCCCTTTTTAAAAAAACAAAGAAGAGTTAATTAATGTTTTCCCCAGTTGTTTGGGAATTTTTTTTTTGACAACTTGTATGAACTTTTTTTTTTGAGTTAAACATTTTTTTTGAATTTATTACTTGAATCAGAAAATTTTTTCCCCCTGTAAATGAAGCTTCTTTGAATAAAAAATCTTGTTTATTTTTTTGGTAGTGTAAACGAATTGTGTTTATATCGTGTATTATATACATGTTCAATTATCTAGTTCATCTTTGATACTGCTATGTTAAGTGTTTTAGGTAAAAAAATTTAAAAGCAAAATATTCAATTGGTTTTTTTTGAAAGCGTACCTTCAAAAAAACCCAAAAAGTATGTTTGGACATTAATGGATGATTAAATCTTTTTAAATTTTTTTTTTAAAACCTTTAAAAAAAAATTTTATACTGGCCATATTACCAACCCTGTCGTTTTTAAATGCCCGGAAAATTCCCCAAAGTTTTAATGAATCATTTTATCAAGGCAAAACAACATATTTTTTAAAGGCGGGGTATATTTTTTTGGAAAAAAAAAAATTTAATGATGACAACAAACTGAACAAACCCAAAATTTAATTTACCTGAAAAAAATTAACTTGAAACTTCAAAATGGTAGGTAAAACATCACTTAGTACTGAGAGTACAAAAAGTTATTATCAAAATAATAACAAAGCGTATTTTAAAAAAAAATAAATTATTCTTAAACTGAGGAAACTCTTTAAAAAAAAAACAAAAAAACCCCCAAAATCTCTGCCATGGGGGGTATTAACAACCCCTTTAAAGATGGGTTTTTAAAAGGCAGAAACAGAAAATGGATCTTTAAAAAATTTTTAAAGTTAATTTATTAATTTTTTTTTTAAGGTAATACTAAAACAATGGTAGAAAGGGGGTTTTTTTAAAAAATATACACAATATTTACACTCTATTAAAGCACGTTTTTTTTTATAATCGATAGCGCCGAAAACGGCTTTCCCCTTCAACCTTTGGAGAGACTAACAAACTTAGATTTGGTTCAAAGGGGAGTACGAAAATTAAGTGTTGACCCCCCTTATTAAAAAAAGCACAATTGAACGGGTGAGCATATTCCAGATGGGATATTCACCGCACCTACTTTAATAATATTTGCTTCAAGTCATGCATACTCAAGTTAATAAAGATTCCGTTGGATATCGATAAATTTAAAAATGATTTTGGGGGATCCACTTTTGAGTAACTTAATTTGATTTCTTAAGATAGCTGTTACTTTAATAGTCATTTTGGTCCATTTTATCAGTGAAAGAGAAATTTGATAAACAAAAAAATAATTCTAAACCCCCCGGGAATTTCCCGGTACCTTCGACACAACACATCTGATTCGGCCATGCCTCGTTCTGCGTGTACCTGCTATCAACTCTTTTGGCTTATGCTCAATCTCACATATACTGGCACGGAATAGTCCCCCAAAACCCATCCAATCAGAGATACGAGCCCATATAAGCGAAAAATCCTTTTGACCAACAGAATAAGGAGGATTTAAAACTTACCTTTAACGCTACAGTAAAAACCTTTTTCCAATACGCCCGTCAATCACAAATTAAACGATTAATGGCGGTAGCGGTACGAAAATCCTTAGCGAGGTTTTACCGAAATCGATACCCAAAGAAAATGATGAATTACGCGAAAATGACTGCGCTTGAGGAAAACCCACCCAGTAAATTTTTTCGAAAACATACAGGCAGAACTGACAGAGAGAAGGGCCGTGAAAAAATGCCTTTTTTTTTGGTTTCAGAGTCAAATACAACTGAGGAATCGAAACAATTAAAAAAAATACTCGGATTTTTTATCCGAAAATTAAAAAAACCGATATCTATATTTCGCCCTGGTAAACCAGGCCGACGGCAAACCACGACCAATCAAGTTGAATTTCCATTCTGCAAAAAATTTCCCCCTGAAACGTAAGTCAAATATACCACAGAAAATTCCCGAACATTTCCTCAAGATGACCTCACCCCGTCAAACTGAAACCTATCCAACCAAAGGGAAGAACTACAGCGTAGACAAAAGGGGGGAAAGACCCCACTAAAAAATATATAAAAACGTCCCCAAATAATATCTACAACCTAAAAAGGACCGGGAAAGATTAACCTAAGAGGATTAATGGAACAAAATATAAAAGCCGAGACTTTCCGTTGGTTGATCCACGGAAATAGCAATTATGTTTATTATATTCCGAATTTAAGGAAAAAAAAATATATCGATTTCATCAGGGACCAGAGGATTTAAAACTTTTTCAGTGAGGCGTGGTGTTCCCAAGAACTAAGGACATTGGGGACAACTTTGAAACAATTTCAGCAAAACAAAACCGAAACCCCCCATTGCATTAAGAATTTTATAGTGGATCTTTCCGCCTAGAATGATAGATAATATTTTTTTGACCCCCTAGTCCATTTATTCTCCAATAAAACCAAACGAACTCATTTAGCCTCAACGGTGTAAAACAAAAAAAAACCTGGCTCTGAAATATTTCCTATGAATTTTGAAAATTCATTAACGGGGCTCTATCTTACGTGTTTTTCAAAATATCCTGAGTCCCAAACTACCCAAATTTTGGAGTGAAATTATTCTAACGATGTTGCAAAAAAGGGGTCCCGATCCCATAACCCACCCCAATTCAAAAAATTGCCTTACTGTTTTGGGAAATTTTCCCCAATTGCTACGTAACAGACTCGAAGACTGGGCAGAAAATTTCAAAAAATTTCCCCGAATTCCAATCAGGGTTAAAGTGGAAGGGATGTGCAGATAGTGTTTTTTTTCACTTCCACCTTCAGCTCCACCTTGCCTGAAAAAAAAAATGTTTGCACTTTTGTAGATTCCCCACGCGCTTTTGATACCATTTACCCAACCTTTCTGGCACAAACTTTATGCTTTAGGAATTGCGGGCAAAAACCACGAAACTTTTTCCAAAAGGGAAAAACGGCCCAAAACCAAACAAGTTTCCCAACTCTGACCCATTTTTTTTTTTTTCTTAAAAACAAAAAAAAGGGGGAAAAAATGACCAACGGGCCGTTGCTTCCGGGCAGAATTTTTCCGCCCAACCCTCAAAAAAAATTTTATCCGGAGAATACTGCGATGAAAATATCACAGTTAATGTGAAAAGACCAAAATAATCCAGTTCTTTTGGAAAATTCTAGCAATTCACTTACAAAAATTTCCAATCGAAAGCACCAAAGTTTCACCCATTTAGGGGTTCTTTTCGTCATCATCATTTTTCGAAAGACATATTCTACTGCGGAAAAATCCCCAACCAACAATAGGGCTGCTCCCCCTTTATGGTAACTCGGGAACAACTGGCATTCACGCATAAAATGTTTGATTCCTTTGGGTTGTATCCCTTAATTTATACCAGTGTGGGGGGGGCGCTACTCGAAATATTAGAAAAAGGGACAGCTGAAATTCTTCAAACGCCTTCTTCTTTGCCGAGCAATACCCGGTTCGGTTGGTCGAAACTGGGGAGGCAAAAATTTCGTACACAATATTCAAAAACCCCTCAGGTTCCTAGATGAACTGTTTCTGGAAACAACGCCTTCCCCCAAAATTTTTTTTTCCGACTGGTATCCCTTAATCAACTGGTGTGGTATCAGATACAATTGTTTTCAACTCAAAAAAATTCGACTTCGCCGGCTCCCCGTACCCATCAATGAACTCAACATCCCCCAAACTCAAAAATAGGAAAGCACTTCTCTAACTACAAAAAAAAAATCTATGACTTGATTTTTTTCCCCGCCCTGCACGACCTCCTTACACTATATCGTAACTTTTAAAAAAACCCTTTTTTCCCCAAAAGGTTTACTTTGAAAGTTCCTTCCCCAAAAATTGGCCCTTTTTCAAATTAGGTGGCTAGTGAATATATGATCAAATTAAATACAATGGCGTACAAACGAATAAACCCAATGAAAATAATTTGAATCGAAATGAGTTGAAACCCTGAAAATCCCTTTAATTGTCCAATATTTCTTCCATGAAACCGTAGATGTTGTCTTTAGTTAAAAAAATTTATAGTCATTTTGTTGAATAAAAAAAATTTAATTAAATTTTAAAGTTCATTCATTAAAAAACGAATAAAGGGGTTCCATGAAACCAAATTTATGTCCTGATGTAATTACTTACATTCTTTTTTGGGGGATTACAAAATGTATTTTATCTCCCTTTTTTGTTTTTTTTTTTTGTTCCATTTGTATGATTTTTTCATAAAGCCTTTTTTTTCCCTTTTTATTGTGACACCAAATATAAAAATGAAGCTTTTATATGATATGTATTCATTAGAAGCAATAAAATTAATAATAATAAAAAATTAGGAAGTTTTTCTATGATTTCATCTGCCAGAAAAATGTTTCCTTTATTCATAATTTCCCCTGGGGTTTTTTTTTCTTCTTTAGTTTCAATATTACACTTTAATTTATTTCTAGTAACTATTACAGATTGTCATTCCCCAGAGTTATTGTAAGGGGGTATTTGTAAAAAGGGGGGGGGAAAAGCTTCTTAAAAATTCGCTTCAAAAAACTTCTGAACATCTGAGAGAGGAATTTATTTGACTGATAGAAAAAAAAATTTTTTTTGGTTTATTTGGGGAGGAATACTGAATACAGACAGAAAATTTTCCATTTAATAGAATTAATTTTTTTGAACATTGTATAAATAAATTTTAAATCTCGCGATAGGCGTTGATCTTCAAGGGAAATCGTTGAGATTTTTTGGATGATCTTGAACGATCCGGGAATAAAATGTATTCTGGTACATTTATTTGCACTATTTAACTGTTCTCTATAAGTGCTTGCAAAACCCCCTCCCCTTTTTTTTGGAACGATTATCATAAAAAGGGGAAATTTAAACAAAAAAAGGGGAACTTCCTACTAGGATGATAGATGACAAATCGTCAAAGATGACGCACAAGGCCAGGACCAAAATTTTTTTGAAGGAAACCCCGGAAGCGCCCCCTTTGGAATCAAAAAACCCTTTTTAAAGATACTTTTTTATTGGTGTTAATGGAGTTTAAATCGTTTAAAAAAAAACCAAAGCGGATGAATTAATCAGTTAATACGTTCAAATTCAAGCCCGCCTCGGATAGTTGTCAAATTGAATTTAAAATTTGTTTATTGTTATCAAGCTTAACTTTTTTTGCAGTTTTTTGGACTTTTAATATGTTTGCATTTTAAAATTTGTTCAAGTTTCCCCAAGAAAAATGGTAGGCTTTTTAAATGCAGCATCCAATTTTGGTGAAATGGCAAAATATTCATGCAGCAGAACCTTTTTTTTAAGAGATTTTTTGATCCCCCCGTTCCCGGGGGCTTATTTGAGGGAGCCCATTTGAAACAACGGGAGTATTCATGATGAAAAAGATTCAAGAAAATTTTATAAAAAAAAAGATTACTGGCAGAAGTAATAGAAAACCCACTTCTTCAATAAACACGTTGCATCTACCGTGAAGTCATTTTAAAAAAAGGGTTGAAAAAAAACAAACATCCACAAAAATTAAAAAAGGCATCAACCCCCGACAGACCCAGACCGAAGACTGAATTTTTTTAAAATATGGAAAAAAAATTAACCAACAGCCAGACTATGTCAAAACAATTTTTTTTAGTGACAAAAAAAAATTTCTATCTAAATGGAAATGTAAATACACAGAATCTGGGGTATTGGAGGATGCAAATCCTCACCTATTTCGTGAAACACATACCCCAATTTCCCCCAAGGTGAATGTTTGGGCGGGGATTCGGGGAAAAACCCCATCGTTGGGCTTTTTTTTAAAAAATTTAAATTTTAAATGGTGGGGGTTTATCGGGGGCTGTTTCAAAACGGAAAAATCCGTTAATCCTTGAAATTTTGGGAGTAATCCAGATAGATTCGGAATTTGGAAAAAAAACATTCCAACAGGATGGTCCCCCCTCCACACAAAAGGTGCAGAAAAAACGGTATTTGGATGGGGGAGTATCGGGGGTAGATGGTTGGGGAAAACCCCGGGGTTTTAAAGGAATGGCCAACTGATCCCGGGCCCCCCACCTTTTTTTTTCCTGGGGGGGGTACCTTGAATCGAATTTACGCCACTGACCCTGACAGTATTGACTTTTTTTAAAAAAACGTATTGTTGCAGAATGTAAATTTTTTTCCGAAAAACACATTTGAAAATGTACGGGGAAAAAGTTTAAAATGGGGTTTCCACTGTCAGGAAGTGAATGGAGGTCACTTCGAGAAAAATTTTTTTGAGTAGATACTGATTTTAAATCTGTAATTAATATCATACTGAAGGAATTTAAAATTTTTTAAGTTTACTAATGGCCTTAAAACCCCCCATAAACACAAACAAAATTAGTATCGTTGAAAGAGGTGTCGCTTGCCGTGGGGGTTTCCCTTTGAAATTATTGGTCACAAGGGCCCTTTTGACATCATTTTTGACGATTTCGTCATCTATCATCACAAAAAGGGGGAAATTTAAACCCCCAATATTCAGTTACCAAATTTCACTTTTTTTATGTAATCGTTCCAAAATAAGGGGAGGGACTTTTGAGAAGCAATTTTATACATTGAAATGGGGATTTAAAAAAGACCGACCCCAAATTCACACAGACATATATGAAATGGGACGGCCCCAAATTGAAGTCTTTGGGGTTTTTTTTCGATAAATCCTAACACCTCAAACTTTTTAAAAAAATTTTTTCAGAGTTGGGGTTTTTTTGGAAATAGTGGGAAACATCTTTATATCATTTGTGTACTTTAGAAATTTGTAAAAAAGGGTCTCGCACCACATCAAGGAAAAAATTGGCCTTCCCCGGGGAATTTGCTCAATTTTTTTTTATTTGCCGAACTCGCGATGCTGATCAAAAGTTCCATTGCCCAAACCCCCTCTAAATTTAACAGTTTAGATTATATAGGGTCGAAGATAATTTTCCCCAAAAATTTTAAATGGCCACTGTGAAGAGATTTTTTTTGAATATATAAAAAAATCGGTATGCATCGATTGTTCATACGGCCGATTTGAATACACTATAGAGGACAAGATTCCTGCACGTACAGACGATATTCAGGGCCCCAAAAATCCCCAAGTTTTTAATGTTTCCAAAAAAATTTAGCGGGGGAAAATTCATTTTCAAATATTTTGTAGGATACTTCAATTACGATTGATGATATTAGCATCTCCTGAATTAAACTGACATATCTATTATGTTTTCCCCATAAAAAGCCCCCAGTCCTGTTTTTTTGATATATACAAATGCCTAAATTCCGGGGAAAAGTCGGTTACAAACTTGAAAGTTCACTATGCACATACATAAAATAAAACAGGGTGGATCAAAACTAGTGTCCTTTACTGATAATTGCCTTGAAGTAGTTTTGGATTGATATTGATGTCATTGAAGCTTTTCAAAAAAAATTCTGTTCGAAAAAACCCGCCGAAATTTTTTTGGAACAATATCATTAAAAAAATGAAACTTTATCCACAACTTGAATGATGGTAGATCCGAGAAATATTGCATATAATAAAAATTTTGAAACATTGATTTACATCGAAATAGGAAACGATATATGCTCATATTCCATTAAAAAAAAAAAATATGGGGAAATGTATAGGTTGCTAATGAAGAACGACGGAAAATTTTCCAGAAATACCCAAATTTTTTCAGTGTTCAGATAAATCCTGTGGAAAACCCCCGGGAAAAACCGCCGGGCAACTGTCAATTGATCTTGATTGATGATGTATTATATTACCTACTTCAATATCAAATTTGGGGGAATTTCCCCTTTGAACGGAAAACAATATATAACAGGATACCAATAAACTAAAACGAATGATAAAAACAACGTAAAAAAAGGAAAAGAAAAGGGGAAAAAGAACCCTTTTGTTTAAATTTTCCCCCTCTCTATATTCAGCATCCTCTATTTTGGATGAGGGGGTTCCAAAGGATACCTTATATACTGTTCATGACGTGCGTAGCCGGGTACCAGATAACACTCCACATGGGCACAACATTCAAGGGCCCGGGGGTCAGTTTTACAAGTGCAATAATATCGAAATATAACACCCCCAACACTATTGATTTGTTAATTTTATCCTCTATTTTTTGTTCCCCAATGCTATGAATAATTGATTTTGGTGGCATTACGGAACCTTGAATAAACTCTCATTAAAAAAAACCCCGCTCATGTTTATTTGAAATTCATTCTTATCATGATGATATAGGGGTTTTTGTATATACGACCCCAATTTACCTGGTATATCCCCCCAGTTATATCCGTTGAATTAAAATAAATTTTTTGGGAAATTTATTGAAATCACCCCGACTGATTTTAAAGTTCACTGACCACGTCTCTATTTAGTTTTTTTTGTTCCCCAAATCTGGTTTAAAATATGTTCTCTTTAAACCTTTTTCCAACATTATATTGACTAATTCTAGGTTGGCATCTATCATTTGAATAAGTGGATTATTGCACCTGCTATTTGTAGGAAACATTTAATTTTTTTAATATGATGTGTATCAATTTTGTGATAAAAAAATTTGAACATTGTCTTCAAATTACCATTCCGTGCCTCAACTAACCATCTAGTTTTTGGCTTCGTCAGTTAGTAGTTTGTCCTTGAGGTAGAACTGAAGGCATTTCACAATGAATTTCGATATTCTGAGGAAAAGAGCATCTCGGTAGTCCCTATCCACAATAAAAATATCACCTGGATGAAACCAAACTTCCTTTTTTTTTGGTTTTCATCTATACTCAATTCATTCTGGAATATATTGCATCATTATTTCTCGAATCTGCGAAATATGAGCCTTGCATAACCAAAAGAACCATCACTTTTCCCCCAATTAGGACTTTTTTTATTAAAATGCTCCCTTTTTTTTTTGAGAATATGATTGTCTTAATAACCCAAGTTTAAAATTTTTTTGATGTACAAAAAAAATACCCCCCTATATAAAATATTGCTTTTTTTCCATTGGGGGGTGGATTGTACAATTGATTCGCAAAAAAAATAACATGTCGTTCTATTTTAATGTTCTCTTCATTTGGCGAATCTATATTATCTGGTACCCCAAAAGGGGGCATCAAGATTTCTCGCACCTTGAAAAACACTGGGGAATTGTTGCCTGGGCCTTTTAAAAACGAATATAATGGAAAAATTATCAAAAAGTTGGAAGAGTTTGATAAAAACCAATAAAAAAATTTTTTAGAAATATGTCTCTCACCCTATCTTGTCTTGGTACAGATTCACAATGATTATATAAGTCCCAAATTGTTCTTTTTTGGGGGGGGAGCAATGGTTTTTAAATTTATCATCAAAAAAAAACTATGCCGCCCCCGAATCCAATTTTACGCTTTGGGGGGTTCGTTTAAAAAAAATTTGGGGAATTCTTTCAGAGCGTAAAGTCTATTGATATATCCTGAAACCCCTCTGTAGGATAGGGGAAAAAAAACGCACGATCATTTGGGGGAATCCTACAGGAACGGGTATTTTTCCCCGGGATATGATGTTCTGATTTATAAAAAGTTGACTCTGCATTTTATTTCAAAACTTTAAAAAACTGCTACACCAATGCAAATGGGGGGTGTGCCTTGGGGGGTTTCTCAAAAAAACCTGGGTCTTTTGAAAAGGGATGAATCTCTCGAATAATTGATGGGTTGCTTGTCCACAGATTCTATTTCCATCAATCTCGCGACATGTGGAAGTCCCCCTTTTGGCGAGTCTTTTTTGGCAATTTTCGCTTCAATTCATTGGTTCCTCATCGAGTCCCAAAAAATTTTTTTAAAAAATTTAGTCGGGGGCGATAAGCTTTTTTTTTTCAATAATTGATATGATTTGAGTGGGGGAAATCAACAAAGCAATGATTGTAAAAAATCAATTTATATTTGTTAAACAAATGGAAAGATTGCTACTTTTATTCCAAACCAGAGCCATTCTGACCAAACTAAAGTTAGCTAGTCCATATCCTCTCAAGTGTGGGAAATTTTTCGAATGAACTTATTGTCGGGATAGTATACATGACTTAGGGGTGAAAAATTTCATGGCATAGGCTTAAATAAAAGTGAGTCCATATTTTTTCGTAATAAAGAAAGCATTTATATGAAATTATTTTTAACAAATGGTTCACCCCCGGCTACTTAAATGTATTCCGTTCCATATAAAAGGAAGTTTCGATTAAACGATCGACATTTCACCAATTAAGGTGTGAATTGAGAAAAGGAGTATGTTTTTTGCGAATTGGTAGCTTTGCTAGTCATTGGGGGGGAAAAGTCGTTTTGTGGTTTATTCTAAAATTCCATATGCAACACATATCTAGAATCTAGAAATTCTCCGAAGAATATTGAAATTGATTGTTGTTATGCGAATGTGATACACTTTGTATAAGTGCGAAACATTTTTGGTAATGAAATATGAGGATATTCAGTTACCTATAATATTGTTATTCAATGATTTCGTTTTATTTTTTGATATTTTTCGAGATTCTTTTACCTTCAGTTCAGTCGTTTTTCTACTCGTGGTATATACATATCATTAACAATATTCCAGAGAAAATTGTTCAAAATCTTTTCGAGGGAATTTCAGGTAATTGGATATATCAATAAGCAGGAATGGCACATTTTCATGAGAAATACATAATAGATGTCAGTTTAATTCAGGAGATGCTAATATCATCAATCGCAATTGATATTGGTATTCTACAAAATATCTGAAAATGAATGAAATTCCACCGCTCGATCTTGATGAGCAAATTATCTGAGAAATGTTTATTCTCAACGACTGTTTTCACAATCATTCATATAATAAATTTCATATTGTGTTTATGTTTGATAATTTGTTTCTATTAGTTTGTATTGACATTCTGCATCCATCTCTATTCAAGTCATGCCTGTGTCTTGCGTTGGAAAACCAAAATGCTTTTATTCAGTTTCAGATGAGACTAGATTGGTGTTTGAAAGTAACTTCTTTTCGATAATAAACAATAACAAATAGACTCAACGAGTTGTTTACTCTGATATACCATCGTTTGATCACAACTCCTCACATCGTATAAAGATTGTGAAAATATCAAACTACACAGTCAATTAACACAAATTAGCTAATTTGTTTCTGTAATTCGCTTACAAAAGGAACACGCTCGATTCATTAAAATATAAACTGAAACTCGACCTAAAATTATTTGTTGATGTTCATCGCTCTTCTTACCTACACCCTCATCTCACCTCTAGTCCTTACTCACACCTGAATATATATATATATATATATGTATCTTAATATATATATATATATATATATATATATATATATATATATATATATATATATATATATATATATATATATATATATATGTTTATTCCAAACAAAGGTATCGACTAATATCATATAAGGTTTCAGAAAAACGGTGGAATCCTCAGAAAAACTGCAAAATAACATAGCATAAATGAACATTTTTAGTTATGTGCTTTTTCAATTTATAATTTTCATTTGAACTCTTTGAACATTTAACACGTAGTTCTAAACATAACCATATATATATATATATATATATATATATATATATATATATGGTTATGTTTAGAAGTAGTGTTGTATGTTCAAAGAGTTCAAAACATAACATATATATATATATATATATATATATATATATATATATATATATATATATATGGTTATGTTTAGAAGTACGTGTTGAATGTTCAAAGAGTTCAAATGAAAATTATAAATTGAAAAAGCACATAAATAAAAATGTTCAGTTTGCTATGTTATTTTGCAGTTTTTCTGAGGATTCCACCGTTTTTCTGAAACCTTATATGATATTAGTCGATACCTTTGTTTGGAATAAACATATTTTCAACATTACAAGCAATTGGCTTCTGACAGTGTTGTAATGAAAAATTCATGTTATGATAATTTTTGTTCAAAATCTACCCAAAATTGAACTCTCAGGGGTTTTTAGTTGAGAACATGTTTGTTAGGATTTGAAAACCGAGGATGAAGGTTTCAAGACGATCAAGGAGTTATATGTGATTCATGGTCCAAATTAATTCAAAATTGATTTGTGTTATTATTATTTTTTTGGCCAGTTTCAACGATTCACAATCCCAGACAAATTTTGTGATTTATAGTAAAGATTTATTAAAATTTTGTATTTGTGCAGGTTATTCAAGTCCTCATGAAGATCAAGTGGATTTATACCAAATTATTTGAAAATATCATTGGAATTGATTGAGTAATTGTTCGAAATGTCCACCATTCTCTCCAATACACTTGGCTTTTCTGACATTCAAATTTCTTATGCAATTGCTTATTTCCTCTTCTTGGATATCTTACAATGCATCTTCAATCTTTTCGCGGAGAATCTCAATCGTTGCATTCGTTGTATTAAACACTTTATTTTTGAGTTGCTCGCACAAATAAAAATCTAATGGATTCAGATCTGGAGGTATGGCAGGCCACGCCATTTGACCTTGTGTTCCAATCCATGAAGTGAGAAAAGTCTGATTCAAATAATCTGTGACCATTCTTGAATTATGTGGACCACATCCATCTTGTTGGAACCAGATTTCATTAAGACGACACTCCATAGGAAGATTATCCAACATGTCCTGCAGTATATCTAAATATTTTGCTGCAGTCAGGTTTCCGTCAATGAAATACGGTCCCAGTAATTAGTTTTTTTTCCATTCGTATCGAGTAGGCTGGCTTCCAAATTGAATGCAACACAGGCGGTAGCGCAGATTAAATTTCTCGCCTGGTAGAGGCACTCGCAGCTTCGCTGCTCACGCTTTTCTCACGCTTTTCTCACTTGTCCTGGAAATAGCTATTTTCCATTTTCGTTACTAAAATGTGACATATTTCAACTCAAAGCAGTGAGAGAAGTTGGGCTTTTAATCAATGGGGATTAAAAATCTTTTTTTCACAAGTGATTTAAAGTGTTACCTAGGTTACCAATATACAATTATCATACACATTGCTCATAGCGCAGTAACGGTGTCGTATCGAGTAGGCTGGTTTCCAAATTAAATGCAACACAAGCAACTGTAGCGCATATTTTTATTCTTAGTAGGCTGGTTGCAACTTTGTTGCGACGAGTCAATGACACAATAGTTATTTATGCAACAATTGCAAAATAATTTCTTTTAATTTCTGCGAAAATGGAAAAAATCTGATTTGAACACGTGAGTAAATCGCATTCAATCACTCGACTGGTTGAGGCACTCGCCGCTTCGCTGCTCGGACGCTGAACATCCAGGTTCGTGATTGAATGTTTAGCTTCTCTCACTTGTCCTAAAATCAGCTATTTTCCATTTTCGTTAATAAAATGTGACATATTTCAACTCAAATCAGTGAGAGAAATTGTACTTTCAATCAATAGCGATTAAAAATCTTTTTTTCACAAATGAATATAGGTGTTACTTAGGTTACCAATAAACAACCATCATACAACTTGCTCATAGCGCAGCGCAACAGTGTTGTATCGAGTAGGCTGGTTTCCAAATTAAATGCAACACAAGCAACGGTAGCGCAGATTTTTATTCTTAGTAGGCTGGTTGCAATTTTGTTGCGTGGAGTCAATGACACAACAGTTGTTTATGCAACAATTGCAAAATAATTTCTTTTAATTTCTGCGAAAATGGAAAAAATACTATTCAAAGCACGTGAGTAAAGCTCATTCAATCACTCGCCTGGTTGAGACACTCGCAGCTTTGCTGCTGGGGCGCTCAACATCCAGGTTCGTGATTAAATGTCACGCTTTTCTCACTTGTCCTAAGAATAGCTATTTTCCATTTTTTACTAAAATGTGACATATTTCATCTCAAATCAGTGAGAGAAGTTGTACATTTGATCAATAGTGCTTAAAAATATTTATTTCACAAGTGATTAAAGGTGTTACCTAGGTAACCAATGAATAACCATCATACACATTGCTCATAGGGCAGCAACGGTGTCGTATCGAGTATGCTGGTTTCCAAATCAAATGCAACACAAGCAACGGTAGCGCAGATTTTTATTGTTAGTAGGCTGGTTGCAATTTTGTTGCGACGAGTCAATGACACAATAGTTATTTATGCAACAATTGCAAAATAATTTCTTTTAATTTCTGCGAAAATGGAAAGAATCCGATTCAAAACACGTGAGTAAAGCGCATTCAATCACTCGCCTGGTTGAGGCAATCGCAGCTTCGGTGCTTGGGCGCTCAACATCCAGGTTCGTGATTAAATGTTTCGCTTTTCTCACTTGTCCTAGAATCAGCTATTTTCCATTTTCGTTACTAAAATGTGACATATTTAAACTCAAATCAGTGAGAGAAGTTGTACTTTTTTAATCAATAGAGATTAAAAATCTTTTTTTCACAATTGATTGAAGGTGTTACCTACGTTACCAATAAACAATCATCATACACATTGGTCATAGCGCAGCAACGGTGTCGTATCAAGTAGGCTGGTTTCCAAATTAAATGCAACACAAGCAACGGTAGCGCAGATTTTCATTCTTAGTAGGCTGGTTGCAATTTTGTTGCGACGAGTCAATGACACAATAGTTATTTATGCAACAATTGCAAAATAATTTCTTTTAATTTCTGCGAAAATGGAAAAAATCCGATTCAAAACACGTGAGTAAAGCGCATTCAATCACTCGCCTGGTTGAGGCAATCGCAGCTTCGCTGCTTGGGTGCTCAACATCCAGGTTCGTGATTAAATGTTTCGCTTTTCTCACTTGTCCTAGAATCAGCTATTTTCCATTTTCGTTACTAAAATGTGACATATTTCAACTCAAATCAGTGAGAGAAGTTGTACTTTTTTAATCAATGGTGATTAAAAATCTTTTTTTCGCAATTGATTAAAGGTGTTACCTAGGTTACCAATAAACAATCATCACACACATTGGTCATAGCACAGAAACGGTGTCATATCAAGTAGGCTGGTTTCCAAATTAAATGCAACACAAGCAACGGTAGCGCAGATTTTCATTCTTTGTAGGCTGGTTGCAATTTTGTTGCGACGAGTCAATGACACAATAGTTATTTATGCAACAATTGCAAAATAATTTCTTTTAATTTCTGCGAAAATGGAAAAAATCCGATTCAAAACACGTGAGTAAAGCGCATTCAATCACTCGCTTGGTTGAGGCCCACGCCGCTTCGCTGCTCGGACGCTCAACATCCAGGTTCGTTATTAAATGCTACGCTTTACTAACTTGTCCTAAAAATAGCTATTGTTTCTTCGAATGAACATACCAGAATTTGTGAATGTTGTTTTGTCTCCTCAAATGATACCTAGTTTCAAATAATTTCAATTGATGTGCCAGTATTGAATATAAATGAATAATGCAACCTAGAAATTATTCGAAAGATATGTGAACTTGCTTTGAAACCTCGTTTGGAACGATAGGACTTTAAAATAAAACCAGTTTAAATTTCATAATTGAATCATTGAACAAAGTGGTAGAAGTTTTATTATTTTTCGTTCACTTATTGTTGATCAGTTAATTATTTATCTTATTATTTTTTGTTTTAAATAGTCGAAGAATTATTGATTCATATTTCTTTTAAATGATAAATTCATGCTCGAAGTATTGAACACTTTATAAAAATGAACGCCGATTATAAAATCGATGCAGATCCGTACCAATACAATTTGGATTACGGTCCATATTTCCCGAAAGCCGTCTCTGAATGGCATAGTATGATACACCGCTGGATTCCGGATGAAAAGTTATTTCGAATAGTGTCAAAAGTATCCAGGTCCGTATTAAAAAAAAAAGTTGAGGGTGGTTCGGAGAATACGAAACGTTGGATGAAAACGTCAAATCAAAGATAATTTACTACCGAGTGGAAAATCTCCCAAATTTTTTTGTAGTTCTGAAAATAAATGAAGCATTACCCAATAACCGAAATGATCGAATTTACCTTTTTCGTCATATCTCAAGAACCGGCCCTGCTATTTTCAATTTGTTTCCACAGCTGGATGATGATGCTTCCAGATACGAAACTTTTTCTCCATTCAACCGACCTTCTAACTAGTATGGTTTGGAAGTTACCAATACAATCCCATTAAAAAAGTAGCAAACCTGTATATATATAAATATATATATATATATATATATATATATAAATATATAAATATAAATATATATATGTAAATATATAAATATATATATATATATATAGGTGAATTTGGAAAATTTTCAGTAACTAAATATTATTGGAAAAATAAAAAAATATAAAAAACAAACAAAAAGAGTTGTTTTTTTTGGCACTGGAAAGTTGGATACAATGAAAAACATTGGCGAAAATATAAAAACAACACACACACAATATTGATTGAAAACAAATGGACTACTTGAAGCACGAATTTGTTCATGTGCTCAGGTTATACATAATTTACTCAGTCACTGAGTCCAGTGCCAAAAAAAAAACAACTCTTTTTGTTTGTTTTTTCCTATTATGTTTAAGGACATGCATCAGATATTTTTTTATACAAACCTCACATTAATGTCATGAAAAAGAAAATAAATTTTTCGAAAGCTCGACAAGTTAAACAAAAGTTTTACTTCATCAGGCCAATATATTATATGACTGCAACCCCAAGGATAATCTTCAGTTACTGAAAATTTTCCAAATTCACCTTTTTGTGCCAATTAATCCAGTCAAGATACTACCTTTCTCTCTCTATATATATATATATATATATATATATATATATATATATATATATATATATGAATATATATATATATATATATATATACAGCAGAAGTCATGTATACATCCTTATCTTTCATCAAAAAAATTACACCGAAATTAGCTAGAATTTTTCATGATCTATCAAACAATAAAATTGCAAATAAAACCGTCCCGACCATTAGGTCAGTTCACACAAAAATTAAAGATAAAGAACCCATAGCTTCACAAACGACTGTAATATACAGTATTCCTTGTCTAATTTGTGCTAAAAATTATGTTGGTCAAACCTCAAGATCATTAGGCGCTAGAATCGTTTCCCACAAAAGTGATTGCAGATTACACCCAGAAAGATGCGCATTAGCAGATCATGTGAACAAGTTTGACCACCACATGAATTATGAATCCACAAAGGTCTTAGCTAGTGAATCACACTCAACAAAAAGATCCTTTCTAGAAATGGCCTATATTTTTGAAGATTGAAGAATTTACTCCTATCTATTGACGTTGGATAAAAAGTTGTCTAACAACAACCTCACTATAATTTTTTCCAATCTTAAACCATACAAAAATAATTATGGCACCACTGTTATCAGTCTCAATTTGGTTTTGGCCCATCAGAGGGCATGTTAATTGTCTGTCAGATGTCATGTCAACTACCTGTCAGAAGTACCTGACCTGTACTTGACACTTCTTTCCACATGGGGAAATGACACTCGCCAATAGAAATTGTAATAATTCTTATTTTAATACTCAACTAGTTATTTTAAACCGTAGTATATCATCATTCATCCTTCATAATGTGTCAACCATTATATTTCAACACCTGTATAATCATTCCCAACAAAGATGTAAGTCACATTCAACCTATGTTTCATAAAAAAAACACCTTTAATTTTACACCTTTGTAGGTGATGGAAAAAATTTATAAAATTTCCGAAAGCTTGGACAACCTTTAAAGAGTTCTCTTTTATTTGCTGCAAAACCTCACTATTTACTGGTTCCATCCCTAACTAGTCAGCAACGACTACCCGTATACTTGTGTGGAGGAATCGAACCTTGTTGTACTTTGTAGATTGGGGTAGTCTTGGGATATAGGTTCACTAATGACTCTAGGTGGTGGCCTAGTATTACTATTTATTTAAGTTCAACGTTTCGATGAAGGGCCCCTCATCTTCTTCTGGAACGACATTCAAAAATTGAGAAACAGTTTTATAGTATGAGACACACGTCAATCATGCTTTCAGTGAGGTGTGACTGTGTATGATCCTCTTTTCTCTTTTTACACGCTTTATATTAGCTTCACTTGTATGTTTGTTTGTTTGTTTGTAACCGACTCCTTTGGGCGCGATTTTTTCCCACTTCCAGACGTCCGAATGATTTGAAATTTGGCAGGTGTACATAATTCCAGTGACAATGCATTAAGAAATTTTTGTGTGAAAGAAAAACAAAATGGCGGCATCAATATGGCATACGAGTTTTGTGATTATGGTCCGATTCGCTTCAAAATTGGTATCTGAGGGTTTTCGTGGTTGAAGATTATTATTCTTTTGTCAAAATTGAAAAATTCAAGATTGGCGGCTTCAAAATGGCGGCCGAATTTTGTGATTATGGTCTGATTCTATTCAAAATTGGTATGTGGAGGTTTTTGGGGTCGAATATTATGATTCTTTCGTAAAAATTGAAAAATTCAAGATGGCGCTTAAATGGCGGCCGAATTTTGTGATTATGGTCTGATTCCATTCAAAATTGGTATGTGGGGGTTTTTGGGGTCCAATATTATGATTCTTTTGTAAAATTGAAAAATTCAAGATGGCGGCTCCAAAATGGCGGCCGAGTTTTGTGATTATGGTCTGTTCTATTCAAAATTGGTATGTGGGGGTTTTTGGGGTCGAATATTATGATTCTTTTGTAAAAATTGAAAATTCAAGATGGCGGCTCCAAAATGGCGGCTGAGTTTTGTGATTATGGTCGGTTCTATTCAAAATTGGTATGTGGGGGTTTTTGGGGTCGAATATCATGATTATTCTTTGAAAACTGAAAAATTCAAGATGGCGGCTTTAACATGGCTCTCGAGTTTTGTGATTATGGTCTGATTCTATTCAAAATTGGTATGTGGGGGTTTTTGGTGTCGAATATTATGATTATTTTGTTAAAATTGGAAAATTCAAGATGGCGGCTTCAAAATGGCGGCCGAGTTTTGTGATTATGGTCCGATTCTATTCAAAATTGGTATGTGGGGGTTTTTGGGGTCGAATATTATGATTCTTCTGTGAAAATTGAAAAATCCAGGATGGCGGCTTTAAAATGGCTGCCGAGTTTTGTGACTATGGTCTGATTCTCTTCAAAATTGGTATGTGGGGGTTTTTGGGGTCGGAGATTATGATTACCTAATTTGATAGGATTATTCCATTTTTTTATTTGCAAAAAAATAATAAAAATAATGGTTTAATATAAATTAAAAAAACACGCTTTTATAAATAAACTACACTAAAAAGTAGGAAATAAATAATAGTTTAAAAAAACTTTAAAACACGCTTTTATAGAAAAATAGAAAATAAGAAAAAAAATTATTTTATTTAAAAAAAGCGTGGGGTGCATGGTATCAATAATTATATAGTACATTACACACCTAGGGCAGTGAAGTAAGAAATGTCTCAGATCACAGGTTATTGTTGGCCGAGGCGATACCATGCACCCCACGCTTTTTTTTAAATAAAATAAATATTTTTCTTATTTTCTATTTTTTTAGTCTGTTTTTTAGTTTTTTTAAACTATTATTTTTAAAAGTATGAGCCATAATATGGTTATTCATATCGATGAGAATATGAATAAACGTAAGTTTTATGGTTTATACGCATGCAGCAGACAGCGAACGATAATGGCTGTCAAGCGTATTGCGACAGCCATTACCGTTTGCTGTCTGCTCCATGCGTATAAACCATAAAACTTACGTTTATTCATATTCTCATCGATATGAATAGCCACATTATGGCCCATACTTCTAAAAAGAAAAAAGAGGATCATACACAGTCACACCCCGCTGAAAGCATGATTGACGTGTGTCTCATACTATAAAACTGTTTCTCAATTTTTGAATGTCCTTCCTGAAGAAGATGAGGGGCCCTCCATCGAAACGTTGAACTTAAATATAATAGTAATACTAGGCCACCACCTAGAGTCATTATTGAACCTATATCCCAAAACTACCCCAATCTACTAGACAGTGCATTCCATTTAAAACGAGCCACCCTGAATAACTCTTGGTACAATGATTTTCAGGAAAAATAAAAAAACACGTCAACAATAGTATACAGGGAGAAACATTTTGACATATTCACATTTGATGTTACTTCCACTATCGCACCCCCAGAGCATGTCACCATTTTTTAAATGGATCACCCTATATTGTTTCGCATTATCAGATGCTCCATGATGAGCAGATTTCAACAAAGTATAAGAACATATGGTCTGACGCATATGGTTCGGGAGCTACAAATTATTTTCCATTAGTCCAACGTGCCCTAAAACTGCAGTAGAAATAGCTTCATCGTTGACAACTCCTGAACGGTTATGCTTTTCATTGCTAACAGATCCAGTTTCCATAAATTTGTTCAATAATTCCGAAACGTTCAGGAGTTGTCAACGATGAAGCTATTTCTATTGCAGTTTTAGGGCACGTTGGACTAATGGAAAATAATTTAGCTCCCGAACCATATGCGTCAGACCATATGTTTCATACTCTGTTGAAATCTGCTCATCATGGAGCATCGATAATGCGAAACAATATAGGGTGATCCATTTTAAAAAAAAATGGTGACATGCTCTGGGGGTGCGATAGTGGAAGTAACATCAAATGTGAATATGTCAAAATGTGTCCTCCTGTATACTATTGTTGACGTGTTTCTTTATTTTTCCTGAAAATAATTGTACCAAAAGTTATTTAGGGTGGCTCGTTTTAAATGGAATGTACTGTATATATATATATATATATATATATATATATATATATATATATATATATATATATATATATGTCCAGGTCTTTTATTTTTTCGGCATGTTTTGCATCGGATAAAAAATGCTTATAAAATGTTCCTCCTCTAACCCGCGCGGTTGAAGCTGAAGGCATAAGAAAGTTATAAATAAAATCCAAAATATCTGGCGACAGGCAATGTTACTGAGAACGGTCGAAAGCCGACATTTCCCTCATTTCACATAAAATCTCGGATTTCTCCAGAGACAAGGGTATGCACCCACCCTCCTAGTCCGAGGGGCGGTGGGAGGGGGAGGATTAGTGCGTGAACCGCTTGTGCCACGCCAACCAGGTTTAAGTTTTCAACGTGCCCCAGTTGAAGATTGTCAAAGAAGTTGCGGCCGCACTTTTGTTTATTTTTTTACCTGCTTCAGCAAAATTTGTATTTTGCTACCTTCCAGGGTTTGTTGAGTATTTCGTTTGGTGTGCTGGTATTCGAGTCAGACTGCATCGGTTCGGTAATATTGTATGAGTGTTGGTTCTTCTGGTGGGATATAATATAAAGTGTAAAGTAATTAAAGTGCGAATTTTTTTAATTAAGGAAACAAAGGTGAGTTATTTATAGTATATAATTATTTCTTCATTTTGTAATTCGCTGTATAATTTTGGATGACAAATTAATGTCGAATATCCACCTTTCATCGTTGAAACTGTTTTTATGGGTCAATATTGCTTTTAATATAAGTGTTATATATAGTAATCCAGAATTAAAAATGAAATATGGTGTCACTTCACAAAAGTTTGGTAATTAAGTCGTTGATAGATACATCAATAAAACCAATTAGTTCATTATGTTTGGATTAATGCAAGTTTATTGTAAGGATAAATAGGTAATTTGTAAAAAAAAGTTATATTCGTTATGACGAGGTTAATCAAACGATTTTTTATTTTATAATTTATTCTATCATCCATTTTATTCAATGCTTAGTAATATAAGAGAGTTATTTTCGTAGGAAGACATTTTTTATTTGACATTAAACAAAACGCGTAAATTATAGTTAACCCGGCTAAATTCATTATTTGTTTCAACTATGTTTAATCACATCTTGTGACATTAAGCTCTTAAGAAATCTATCAAATTCTGATGCACAAAAATTTGCTAAACAATACCCTTATCAAAAGGGATTAAAATAAATTACCATCACGTTGTTTTTTCCATTGAGTACAGGAAATTAGAGATTAAAATTACAGAGTGATATTCTCCGAACGTGAAAGTATTTTATGGGTCAATCTGTCATTCACCAATTTGTTTTGGGAATGTTGTTTTCCAGGATATCTAGCAAAACGAGTAAACGACATTTTTTTCTGCATAAAATATTGTAAAATAAAATCACAAATTCTATTGGAGATCATAACATCTCTCAAGTATTCTCAATGATTATGAACCCCTGCTAAATAGAATAAATTCACAAAAAGGCCAATTTTGTGTAATTTGAATTTTTTTCCAGACAGTGTTTTCTCCCCAGCGGTTGCGTTTATTTTTTGTAAAAATTCTGGTTTTTATAATTCCAATATTGAGGTATACTATTTTAATTCCCCATCAGATTCAGAGTCACCATCTATTAGTTGTAGTATGGATCTTCTGCTTCTGAAAGTTCTTGAATAATGACCTTGTAAGAATATTAAGTAGGGATTTTTATGATCTGTCTAGAATGATTCGACACGTTATCTAATAAAATTATTGGCTTCATTTTTGGTAACAGCGTTTCTTCAAATCAGGACTCAAATAGTTTGCTTTCAATGTCCTGCAGTAGTCTAAAATGCTACCCTTGATATTTTTTTAAGTAAACAACATCGCCTCGTTTACCCATCCATTCGTGTTCAACACCGTGCAATATGCAATTTTGTTTACCACTATTATATGAAAAATTATACATATATATATATATATATATATATATATATATATATATATATATATATATATATATATATATACATTTCTTAGATTTATCTGTCATGCTCTCCAAATTGTATCGTGGCTATCCGTCATCATCATTCCTCCATTTTCAACAGACGAAAAAAAATGAGGAGGTCCTCTAGTCGACGCGTATATTTTTTTATGTATGACCATAACTATTTACATAGTAATCCGATTCTGAGGATTCTTTTCTAATTGGACAGTTGGTCCCATTGGAAAAAAATCCACTTCAAAGGGTAGGGAAATGGGGGATGATTGTTGGTCCACCCACTGAATTTATACTTCTTAACCGATTCTACCACGCAAAACTTTGTACTGTGTTAACCGATATGGATGATTCTTTTTTTATTGAATAGGGTATGCTTCGAAGTTGTTTCCATTTGAATTTGAAAAAAATTACAACCCCAAGTGTAGAAAAATAGGGAATATTTATTGATTTTACACCTGTGAATCGATTTTGTTGAAACTTGGTAGACATATGTAGTTCTGATGACACTACAACATAATGGAGGCCGAAAGTTAATTTGACGATGGAGACGGAAGACAGTCGAGGGATCTCCTCAATGGTTCAGAGCAGATACCTCGTGTTTGGGGTGGTATTACATATACAGGGTATTTCTTAAGTACGTGTAGAAAATTTAGGAGCATGTTGCTGACGTCAAAATAGAAAGAAAAGTTCCTATAAACATATGTCACAAGTTATTAGTTTCTGAGATGCAGGGTGTCAAAGTTGAATTCTTATTTTTATTTTTGGTGAATACATTTCAAAATAATTGTGATATTCGAGTGAAGTTTGGTACCTGGGAGTATTTTTCAATGACAAAATCAAATTTGATGTTGGTTTGTCTCTTTCGTGGAGGTGGCGCGACCAACACGTCTTTTCAGTCATTTTTTGTACGTACCTGTATCACGTTATCCAGTAGAAAAATCTATTTTTCTAACATTTGTGTGTAAAAAATATATTCTTGGTAGAGATCGCTGCGAGCAACTATTTTCGAGTTATTGGGATTTGAAATAATCGATGAATTTGAATTATTTCCGTAGGGCTCGTAAATCGCCTCTAAGTAGTAAATATCGAAAAAGATACGCCAATGCATTTCTCTTCTCTCATTCAATCGTCTTCTACATTCAACACTTGAATGTAGTAAACAAAAATATTCTTGTTTTTCGTTACAAAGTTTTTTTGGACTAAGTTCCGATTTAAATAAATAACATTTAGGTGAGTATTTGGCATGTCATCTCAATCCGTTCTTGTGACAGTGAAGTTGTTTTCTGTATTTGTGTTCCAATCTTTTTCAAATGGCAGCATACACAAATAGCGAAATGGCTAATATGATTTACGTATATGGTCTTGCCGATAGCAATTGCTACGGGGCTAGATATATTTATAATGAAAGATTCCCCAATCATCGAGCGCCGAATCACCAGACATTCAGAAACCTTTTTCAACGGCTTATGAAATCTGGATCCTTTGAAGAAGCTCTAGTGGCAGGCAGACCACTGACTACTAGGACACCAGGAGTTGAAGAAACTGTTCTTTAGGCAATCGAAGAAGATCCACAGACAAGCACGAGAAAAATTGCGCAAAATCTGAACGTATATCACAAATTAGTTTGGTTGATTCTCAAACAAAATCAGTTGTATCCTTATCACATCAGCATGTCCAAGCATTGTTGCCCCGAGATTTCCTTCCCTGGGTAACATTTTGCCAATGAATACTGCAGAACATTGCACAAAACCCTCAATTTACTGTAGGGATATTATTCACTGACGGGGCATATTTTTCAAAGAACGCCATAATGAACTATCATAATAATTATGTGTGGTGTAACGATAACCCTCACGCAATAGTTTAGTCCAGGTTTCAACACCAGTTTTCATTGAATGTGTGGATTAGTATTGTTGGGGTACCGGTAGGTATCAGCACTCTGAGAGATTTGGTTCGAATTCAAAAAAGACCACAAGCCGTCCTGATGATTGGGAAACTATGAAACAGCTGTAGGCGGATTGTGGCTTTTTTGGAATCGAAACAAATCTCTCTTTTTTTTTATCATTGATTTTTCTGAGAAAATAAAGTATGCCATAGTAGATATTTATGTGGAGTTTCATCACACAAAGTTCAAGAAGATCCCAATATGGAGTTCCAAGGATAGTAGGATCTCAATATTTCAGCAACTCTGCAATAAAAGGAATCTACTACAAATACATTTTCAATCTGACACATTTCCCACAAGTATGTACCTTTGATAAATTTCATGGCATTGAAGGATAACAGAAGGAAATATGCTTGAATTTTGTCGATTCAAAATTCAAGTGTGAGGGATAATATCGCTGTATTCGTAGAAAAAGTGTGGTATACAGAGAGCATGGAATGTCCGTTTCTCACTTTCATAAATTGCTATACTTTTGGCCTTCCATTCTCTTGAGTAATGAGTATTATTCCATGTCCTTTATACAATATAGTATTCTTAAAAATGATCTGATTAGTTATCGGGAAGAAGAAGAAAAATATTCAGATTTGATGAAAAAATTACGTTTATGCGTTTTTGATATTCTGGATAGAAATGAACTAGGAAAATTTCAAAGTTGTCAGTAACGTTACTAAAGTTTTTATCTGGGTGGTGTTTGTGGTTCACTTGCTGTTTTCTGGTTATTGCTATTTTCTTCATCAAACTCCTTCTAGTATGCTGGAGTGAAAGTGGTTAATTTAACCCTGCTGGAGTGAAACTGAATTCATTTTAGATATATTTGTTTTAGTGTTCGGAGAAAGAAAATCGCATTTGTTATTCAGCGTAAAAGTAAGTTTGGTTGGCTCGCGTAGTTAGCGTGTATTTTTCTGGTAGCTTCATAAAAAGTCACTTTTACTCCTGATAACATCTTAAAGCTAATATCATTTTTTATTTTTACTTCACAGATACCTATGACCGTGGTAACCGCAGATGAAGCCAGCAGTGTGGAAATGTTCCACTCGAGAGCAGATAACGGTAAGCTATGATTTTAGTGTCGGAAAATGAGTAGAAACTCAATAAACGGTACTAAATGCCGTACTCACTTTCTCACTCTTCTTGCAATTATTAAGTGTTTACGATCTTGTGTATATCAAGTAGCTTATTATATTTTGGAGGTAATTTACGACCATTACTCATTTCATTAAGTATTAATATACATGGTGGCCACCACATATAAAGCGGTCTCTGAACGATAAGTCTAGAGGGTATGTCAAATAAATGAGACAAACAAAACCTAAATTCCCACAGTTTTTTAGAAAGGAATCCTGCGGAAAATCTCTCCAAGTCTACTAAAAATATGTGCGATGGCTCATTCGATTCAAGATGTCATTCTGAAAAAGGCGTATTTTTAGATTTTTTCTGCCTACGAAAATTTGCTATTTTTCAACAAAAAAACATTCAAAACGGCCTTAGTTTTTTGGCAATAGCCCAAAAACCATTAATGATAGAAAAAATAAAGAAATATATTCTTGAAAAGGATACAATTTCCCATTAAAAAGTTCATCGTATCATCTGAACATTTGAATAATTGTTCACAGAATGACTCCATATTTTTTTTGCTTCCTGGAGCACATTTCACATGTGAACTTAATAATATCACGCCATAAAATTGTTTAAAAGTTCATTATATTGTTAATTATAAATTCCTAAATTTAACAAGATATGATAAATTGAGTAAATATTGTCAAATATTTTTTTATTACTATTTCACTTTTATAGTTTTATGTCTGACAAAGGCATTTCACATTGTTTAAAAAAAAGTCTCTTTGTTAATAAAATATTTATAAACAAATGGATAAGTTGATAATTAAAAAAAAAAAGTTTTTTCCATTAAATTGCAAAGAGTTTATGATTGAACAAAAAATATTTTTTTAATTGTTGGTATAACATTTACAATTGCAGAAGCGTAAAAAACAAGTTTTGCAGTCTTGAAGCGGTTTCCTTTGAGACAGAGGCGGAGATAACTAATTTTATTTAGATATTCAAATATAAAAAAAAAAGTTATAATAAAAAAATATGTCATAAGAGAGGAAGTATGTATTGATAGGCAGATCATCATAATTTCATTTTCCTATGATCGATAAATAGACATATTTATCAAAAAACACAACAGAGCTATAGACTATTTTAAAACCTATTTCGATCCCAGACCAGGTACGCTACTGGCTTTTGATTATTCAGACCTCTCCAAACACAAATATAACTCATAAATTATTAGTTTTTTTTACCTCCAACGTATGAACAAAACTAAAAGCATTATCATTGGCTTGCGGTCCATTTTGATTGGCTCAGGCGAATCTGGTGTAGACTTAAACAGCTATCACTCAATCCCACGTTGACTGTCGGCTCTTTTGATCTTCATTTGATCTTCCGTTCAGCAACGGAAAATGTTTACGAGTAGTACACATTATTTTTCGTTCCGTTACTTCGCATATACGCTCGTGTAAGCGAAGTGAGTTTTTGATTTGCTCCTTATAGAAACAGCCTCTGCAATTGAAAATGGTTAAACTATAATGGTTTTAAAAAAAAAAATTAATTCATAATTGGTTATTTTCTACCTAATAAGATTTTTTTATCAATAATGTTATTGTTTAATTACTTAACAATTAGTTATAAACAAACTTTCATTTGGTTTATATTTTTTTGAATGGTACAAAAATAACAAAAACAACCATATACGACATTCTGTTCAAAGAATTTTGTTTCTAATTTTTATAGAAAAAATACAAAAAAAATTTGTCGTACCTATATAGGTAGTTTGTGTTATTTTTTGTACCATTCAAAAAAATATAAAACAATAAAATTTTTAATAAATAAACAATTACATTATTAATAAAAAAAAACTTATTAGGTAGAGAATAACTAATTGTAAATAAAAAAAAAATCTTAATATACTATTTAAATAATAAAAAATAAAATAAAATATCATAAATAATTCAAAAAAACATAATAAAGTCTTAGCAAATCAATACAAAAACAAATTTTTCAAAAATATTAAACTTATCCATTTGTTCATAAATATTTTATAAACGGATAGCGTACTTTTTTTAAAACGTCGTGAAATGGCTATGTCAGACATAGAATGGATCATAATGTTATTTTATTTACTAAATTTCTCATTTTTTGTTAAGTTTACAAATTTATAATCAACAAAATAACAAATTTTTGAACAATTTAATAGCGTGCTATTATTAAGTACACAGGCAAAATGTGTTCCAGGAAGCAAAAAAATTATGGAGTCATTCTGTGAACAATTATTTGGTTTTTAATGAATTCGGCGGTTAAAAAAAATACTTAATCAACAATGGCCTTCCATTATAAAAACTCCATAAAAAAAACCAACGAAATTACATTCTTTCAAGTGTTCAGATCATACAAATTTTATAAAAAAACATATTTTATGTGCATTGCTCTCACGAGATGTGCTGTACTCATGCCGTAACCACACGCGGAGTCCTATATTCAACGTTGAATTAAAATTATAAATAATTGAGAGAGAGTTCCGGGAGTACAAACTTTTTTATGAAAAATTTCCTTCTTATTATCAATAGTTTTTGAGCTGTGGCCAAAAAACTAAGGCCGGTGTTTTGTTAAAAAAATAGCAAATTTTCGTCAGCAAAAAAAATATTTTTCTCAGAATTACATTTCGAATCGAATTAGCCATCGCTAATATTTTCAGTAGACTTGGAATTATTTTTCGCAGGAAAGTCACTTCTCTACTAGATGAATTTGGTGAAAAATGGATTGGGAGCTATTCAGTTATTTCTAGGCCAGCCAGGTCATCCCTCTAGATTTTTTATGTGGGGTTATTAAAAAATAGTGTTTACTATAGTTCAGGCTCCTTAGAGGCACAAACTATTTATAACAGTGTATAAGAGATGGCGTAGCGTTACCCCTTCTATGTTGCAAAATGTTCGGAAAGAACTGTCGCCCAGGACAATGTTAGGTATGGAGCGAGAAGGCAAAAAGCATGTATAGTTCAAGTGATATTTTTGTTTAAATATTACAATTGAATTAAGTTTCTTATGAATGATTTTGATTTGCTAATTAGTGTAGGATTCTAGCTCTCAGCAGTCCAATAGATATCTTGTTCCTTTCGAATTTTACTATTATTTTTTCCCACTTACTTCCCTTCTGGCTCCTAAAATATTTGGTTCTTCTCTTGCTTTATTTTTAATTTTTTTATTTTTCTGAAACAAAGAATTTTTTTTTTGAGGAAATAACTAAAATGAAGTAGCTAAAGTAGAAAACTTCGAATTTCCACGTTGTACTGCGGAATACATATCGTTTTCCTTCTTTTTCCATTGCGGACAAGAAAATTGATCAATTGTGACCCTTCAAATTTAGAATTATTGAACGAAATTGTAAGATATAAATCATTGCAACAGCAAGAGTCATAGTGAAAACCAGTTTTTTTTATTTTGCACTAGCATTTTTGAACAAACAAAAAGTTATATTTTATTGAATATTATCATTCGAAAAGTTCTTAATGATCCCTAAAAGCTATTAAATAATTAAATACAAAAAAACAGGGTTTTTTAATAAAAAAAATATATTGGGAGAAAATTTTCAATTTTTTCAGATAGATATTTCAAATCCTGCATATGGACCTAAAATTGAATTGTAAGCAACTTTTTCAAATAACTTCTTCTGCTAGGTTAAGAAATAATCCCAATTTCTGCCCATTGGTAATGAATTTTCCAAAATTTCCGCGACATGTTAAAATCGATTTTAAGGTTTTTTGAAATGCAGAAACGATCCCCCATAAAGTACTTTTCGTAACTCTAATAATATATTTTTTTTCACATATGTAGCAAACATTGTGGCCCACGCTGTACTATTAACAAAGACAAATAAATACTGAGGTAAAAAGGGAACATAAAAACAATACCAATATTTTTGAATATTAAAAACTAGATGATAAAAAACAATAATAGTAGTAATGGATTATTTCGGCATTTAATTGAATTGAAAAAAGCTCTATTCAATACATCTATATCCCTTCTGGTATTAACACTGTTTTGTTTCACATTTTGGATCACTTTACTCAAGAGTCCTTTGGAGAGATATATTCATGATGTACAACCATTTATATCCAAGGGATTTTGGAATGAAATGATTCGGATTCTTGAACAAAAAATTTTAATACCGGAACGAACATAGATGGATCGAATACAAAATGTTTCCACTTAGTTAAATACCGAAATAATCCATCATCACTATTATTGTTTTTATCACCTAGATTTTTTATTTCAATCAGACTCTTACCTCAGCGTTTGTTTGTCTTTGTTGTGGGGGTATATTTCAAATCATTAACATTTTCTCGAATTTAGGATAATGAAAGTTCTACAAACTAATTTATTTATATTAAAATCCAGTATCCTGAGGATGAATTCAACTGAATTCGAAACGAAGGCAAAAAAATAATTGTTTTTTCTTCGACTTTATATTGATCATAATTTCGAATAATCTCCGAAATCAGCTTCACAAAAAAAGTCTCCGTAATAAAAAAAAATTACGCCAAACATCGTCAAAAAGCTTGGATTCGCCACGTTCTAGAATACTGTTCCGATGTGTGGATACTTTGGTTGATACTTTGACTAATTTTCTAACGGCTTTAGAACATCGCAAGAAAGTGGGCGTCATATATATATATATATATATATATATATATATATATATATATATATATATATATATATATATATATATATATATATATATATATATATATATATATATATATATATATATTGTTATGATATCAAATATATATCAACTATTAAAAGAATAAAAATTTAATAAAATGATACTTATACATCACATGAATACCTGCTACGGTGGTTTTACAATTTTTCTGTGCACTTTGTTCGACAAAGTTCATCAAATAGTTTAGCAGTGGAGCATTTCTATTGTCATCAATAGGTTTCCAACTATCCATTTAGATTGCACAACCTATAAAAAGAATGGACATCAAAATCTACGAACAAAATCTTAGAATTCAAACAGATAAAAATTATATATAAGCAAGAACATCCTGTATGCTAGATTAGAAACTCAAGGGAACATGACAGGGACATGTCAAATTATTTCTCATAAAAAAATGATAAAATATCAAATCTGAGAACAGAATATGGTTGAATAAAAATTTATAACCAATTTGTATAAATAACATTAAGTATAGAAATATGAGCGCTATATAAAATGAGTTTCATAGTGTAGAATGAGAAAAGTTGCTTTTAAAAGTGTGTGGAAACTAAAATTTCGTGCCCAAAAACGAAAATTGTTGGTTGCTACGGGAGGAAGAAAACAAGTCGAAAAAGAATAATTTTGGAGAAAGCCTTAGAAAAATGTTCATGAGATGAATGAATTCAAATGTTCAGAAAACACAACTGTGAGAGCAATTCCATTCAATAATCCAAACGAAGGAGCAGCCTACAGCTAGTTGAGCAGCAAACCACTTACCTGCTCTCCAGATCACATCCCACACAGGACATAACCAACAATAAAAGTGGGCCAACGTCGGACAGGTTCACTTTCCAAAGCACTGGACACAGCCAGGAGTCTTCGTGAGTGCATAAACGTAACGAACTACAGGTACTTTTTGAAAACACAAATAAACGAAGTGATATCATTGGTATTAGACACTTTTTTGGGCTTTTTGATAATATTTATCCACAGTGGTGAACTTTATTTCATACTTTTAACCACTTTGTCAATGTAACCTGTGAATATTTATGTGCTCATTCATTCTATTACGTATGAGCAAGTCATGTGATGATTTTTCAAGTTTATAGATTCAATTATATTCAATATAAGCTAGATATCGCGGGAGTAGGATTTTGAAACCTTTCAATAAAAGGAAAAAAAAATTAACTATTTTCTGTTTCGTTATTCATCATTTGATCATATCACGAACTATATTTTCATGAAACAGTAACTTGACTCCAAACAAAGCAATTAGATGGCGCAACTGAACTCTGCTGAGCTGTAGGATGATCATGTCTCCATAGGCGTAGCAACTGAGCTGGAATAAAGGGAACAAAGGGAAGGTAAAATGGTGTTTGAAGAAGAGTAGGAACAACATAGCCGGATTTTCTATTGCTATGATAAGTATCAATTCTGAAGAATCAAGTGAAATTGATAAAAAATCAAATCAATAAAGCTTACTATCATAACAGATTGCTAAATTATTGTGATAACTAGTGGTTAATAAAATAATAATAATCAATAAAAAACAAAATGAAATAAACAATCCAATCATTATTATATATATATATATATATATATATATAAAATATATATATATATATAAATATATATATATATATATATATATATATATATATATATGTATATATGGATATATATATATATATATAGAAAGAGGAGAGGTAGTCTTTGCTGACTAGTTAGGAAAAAGTCTGAGAAATTCTTTGGGACAGCAGCAAACGCAAATGTACTCTTATAACATTATATTTCCAATATTTCGACAATGAATATTGTCATCATCAGGGAGCTACAAAGGTGAAACTACTATAGTATGTTGATAATTATAAAAATAAACTTCACTTACAATGTTAGCGAGAATGGTCGTTTTTCGGTGAAATACAAAAAGATGTAAAAGACAGCATTAAAACATGTAAAAACATGGAGCAACAATTAGATTTATGGAATAATATTTGTAACACAAAACATTACTGGTAACTTTATTAAAAGCCGAAAACCATTGTGGTGAACTTTCTTTGGTTATGAATGTGAAAAGTGAGGGAAAATAACAGCATCGAGGTTGGAATTTAGCATAACCTAAAATGTCAACGTCAAAAATTGTACAATTTTTAAGAAGAAGAAGAGACATTTGGTCTAAGCTGTCCAAATGAAAGTGGGAAACATCAATTGCAATCATTACTGAAGATGAGATTTTCTAATGGTAAAATTGGATGAATATATTTATTAGTTATTAATTTTTACAAAACTTCCATGTTAGTTTGTATTAACTAGAAAAGGAAGATGAATTATTATTGAGAGCATTCGGGTTCTTGTCCAAGATTAATAGATAAGAATAGATCTCACTTAAATGATTGAGATCTGTTCTTTTATTTAAACAATTGTTGGATTGAGAAATAAATGCCATTTCCAAAAAGATTCGTTTCGAAGCATTCTTTTCTTTTACTAAAATTTTTGTGGAATTATAATCCATATTGTGATCTTCTTTATTCACATGTTCACTGAGAGCACACCTTTCAGGGTGAAGTCTACAATCACTTTTATGGGCACTTATACGGTCTTTCAGTAACATAGCTGTTTGACCTATATATTCATGGTTACAACTTGCACAAGGAATGCCATAAACTAGTTTTGTTTGTGAAAATAACGGAGTTTCATCTTCGACCACAGAAAATAAAGAATTTATGGTTAAAACCGTTTTTAGGCTATTTTTATATTGCCAAAATTGTTAAAAATTCGTGAGAGCTTAGGTGGGATTTCTGCAATGAAAGGTGAAGAAGTATAAAAAATGTTGCTTTGAGTTTCATTGTTTTCATTATTATTATTCAAATTCTCAGGTATAATGTCATTTGAAGAATGGATTATAGACGGTGTGCTAAATACATCCCTATTCCGGATGATATACTGAAATTCCTGTCATTAGGCCCGAAGTTCAGTATTGAACCCATAATAGGAAAACATTTCCCTATCAAAAATCTGTTAGCAGATGTTGATAATTTAACTTCTATAATAACAGACCCAGTCACAAAAAATGCTACTATTGCCCGTCCGACAAATGTCATTACCAATTATGTACAAGCTTACAAGCATTCTTCCTCCATTTTTCAAAACCTATACTCAAAAACAAAACAATTTCTCAAACATAATCCTAATCTGATTGTCTCAAAATCTGACAAAGGAAATGTCACTGTGATTATGAATAAAGATCAATATTTCAATTTGTCTTCAGATTTGATCATCAATTCGAATTCTTATGAATTGGTACAAAGGGATCCAACTCTTAAAATTCAAAATAAATGTAATTCACTTATAAAAACCCTCCACAATTCAAATCAAATTGATGAAATCACAAGGAAGAAACTTACTACATATACAGGGGTCATTCCGAAATTTTTTGCACTTCCTAAAATCCATAAACCTACGTTATCAGGTAGACCCATTATATCATCGATTAATAATCCCTCAGAATCACTAGCCTCCTTTTTGACAGATGTTTTGACAAAGGCCTATGATTATGATAATACATATTAGATAAAGGACTCTTTTGACCTATCTGCAAATTTCAATAAAATGCAACTTCCTGAAAATTACGTTGGGAGAACATCAGTAAATTTTGTAAGATTTGTGAAGATGACTTCATCAATATGTTAACTTTTCTCTTTAACAATACATATTTTTCATTTAATAACCAGGTTTATAGACAAACTTTTGGCACGCCTATGGGGGCAAAGATAAGTCCCATTTTAGCAAATTATGTTATGGACGAGTTGCTAGATATAGTCTTGAAAGTCCTTCCTTACAAAGTTTTCTTCATCAAAAAATATGTTGATGACATAATCCTAGCACTTCCTCGATCAGAGTTTACAGAAATTGTAGATATTTTCAACAGCTATGACCCGTTTATACAATTCACCATCGAAAATGAAGACGATGAAGGTAGCGTTCCTTTCCTGGACACTAAGCTCATCCGTACTTCCAATAATACCTTACTAGTGGACAGGTATAGAAAACCGATCAGTTCTGGAAGATATATGAACTACTGGTCTTACCACAAACAATCATTAAAAATAAACTTGGTCAAGCAAATGAAACAACGTGTTCTAACGAATTTCTGACTCTTCATTTCACCACAAAAATCTGAAAATTATCCTCAAGTTATTCAAACAAAATTCATATCCTTTATCCTTATTGAATAAGATTTTATTTAGCACACCGTCTATAATCCATTCTTCAAATGACATTATACCTGATAATTTGAATAATAATAATGAAAACAATGAAACTCAAAGCAACATTTTTTATACTTCTTTACCTTTCATTGCAGAAATCACACCTAAGCTCTCACGAATTTTTAACAATTTTGGCAATATAAAAATAGCCCAAAAAACGGTTTTCACCATAAATTCTTTATTTTCTGTGGTCAAGGATAAAACTCCGTTATTTTCACAAACAAAACTAGTTTATTGCATTCCTTGTGCAAGTTGTAACCATGAATATATAGGTCAAACAGCTAGGTTACTGAAAGACCGTATAAGTGCCCATAAAAGTGATTGTAGACTTCACCCTGAAAGGTGTGCTCTCAGTGAACATGTGAATAAAGAAGATCACAATATGGATTATAATTCCACAAAAATTTTAGTAAAAGAAAAGAATGCTTCGAAACGAATCTTTTTGGAAATGGCATTTATTTCTCAATCCAACAATTGTTTAAATAAAAGAACAGATCTCAATCATTTAAGTGAGATCTATTCTTATCTATTAATCTTGGACAAGAACCCGAATGCTCTCAATAATAATTCATCTTCCTTTTCTAGTTAATACAAACTAACTTGGAAGTTTTGTAAAATTAATAACTAATAAATATATTCATCCAATTTTACCATTAGAAAATCTCATCTTCAGTAGTAATTGCAATTGATGTTTTCCACTTTCATTTGGTCAGCTTAGACCAAATGTCTCTTCTTCTTCTTAAAAATTGTACAATTTTTGACGTTGACATTTTAGGTTATGTTAAATTCCAACCTCGATGCTGTTATTTTCCCTCACTTTTCACATTCATAACCAAAGAAAGTTCACCACAATGGTTTTCGGCTTTTAATAAAGTTACCAGTAATGTTTTGTGTTACAAATATTATTCCTAAATCTATTTGTTGCTCCATGTTTTTACATGTTTTAATGCTGTCTTTTACATCTTTTTGTATTTCACCGAAAAACGACCATTCTCGCTAACATTGTAAGTAAAGTTTATTTTTATAATTATCAACATACTATAGTAGTTTCACCTTTGTAGCTCCCTGATTGATGACAATATTCATTGTCGAAATATTGGAAATATAATGTTATAAGAGTACATTTGCGTTTGCTGCTGTCCCAAAGAATTTCTCAGACTATATATATATATATATATATATATATATATATATATATATATATATATATGTATATATATATATATATATATATATATATACAGAGTGACCGATCTGAAAGCGGGCCACCTCTCTAAAACTGTTATTTATCATCCGATTCAGAAGTTTTTTTCTCAGTAGTTTTAGTTGAATGCCATAAATTCGAAATAAAAATTTCACGGCCTACTTAAACATACTAGCGTTTTTTTTTAATGAAATTTGACGACACCACTAGATTTGTGATGTTTCAATGATTGACTAAATTTCACGATAACTATTTTTAACAGAATATGGCATATAAATTACTTTATCAAAATATTTGAATAGTCGTCATATAATCCTAATCTTGTTAAATATCTTGAAATGACTTAGGTCGTTAGAGTCATTTGTAAAGTAGTTATTCAAAATGGCGTCAAATTATGTTTCTTCCAAACGTGTGTTCTGCAGTGTTCTGATGGACATAACTATCCCCTATACTATGGAGTTACGTTTGGAAGAAACATAATTTGACGCCATTTTGAATGACTGCTGTTTACAAACTCGACTGCTAACGACCTGAAAGATCATTTCAAACAATATTTTTCAACAAGATTGTGATTTATATGACGACTATTCGAAATATTTTGATAAAGTGATATGAATTTTACTTATGCCATATTTCTGTAAAAAAAAAATAATGTATCGTGGAATTTTGGTCACATCCATTTGATCAAATCCAGTCGTCGTCAATTTTCATTAAAACAAACGCTAGTATGTTTTGATTCTGACCTTGAAAAAATTCGAAGTAGGCCGTGAAATTTTTATTTCGAATTAATGGCATTCAACTAGAACTATTCATGCTCTATCTACTGAAAAAAAGTCTGAATCGGATAATAAATAACAGTTTTAGAGAGCTGGACCACTTTCAAATGGGTCACTCTGTATATAAATCAATATATATATATATATATATATATATATATATATATATATATATATATATATAAACAGTGGGGAATAACGGGGATCTTCAGTCAGCACAAGTGTTGAACTATGAAAAACTCTTTAATACGTTGGACCGAGCTTTCGTTTCAATTTTGAAACTCCTTCAGGGTCCTAAAATATGTAAATTACATTATTGAGAAAAAAAATACTTAAAATGAAGGAAGTACTTACAGTAATCTGAGTGGTTGATTAATGAATATTAAAAACGTAAAATATGTAAATATTTGTCGGAATGGTGTTATATCTTTGACGTTTCGAGTGACATTGAAGGATCTGAAGTGACAACCTATGATTAATCGTCAAAAAAATATAAAATACTACATATTTTATGTTGATTTTTTTTATTTATCTTTTGTTCATATTTTGATTGGATTTATTAATTTCAATCATTTCAAGAAATAATCTTTTAGAGAAATTTTTTTCTGAATGTAAAACTTGTGCTTCCTCGAAATATAACAAACTATTACGACTCACCCAATCTACTGTCAATGATTTTTCATCAGGTTCCTCAAAGACACACCTGAAATAGACAATTACTCCCCAATCAGAGTTATAACAAAAATTTTTGCAAAAATCCACCAATTACTAGAATGTGTAATTCATCCAACAAATATTGTAGCAACCTAGATATACTACTTCATTGAATTCTTTTGAAATGAGTGTGAAAACAATATTCAACTAATAGCAACAATAATATATAAATATTCGTTTAGTGGGTTGAATTATTTAATTGTATTTAATTTTTATACCTGTACCTGTTGGACACCTGATATTACTGTAACTATAACTGTTAGTGGGTGCTTGTTTGTATATTTACCCGTTTGTATCCCAAATTTTGAATAAATAAATGACGTTGTTTTCCATTACACAATTTGTTTGTATACATTTTGAACCAAAAAAAATGCAGATACTTTGTTCACATGAAAAAATGAGTGGAAGTCAATTTTTCGAATGGAACATGCTGTATATTTCCATATTTTTGAGCTCTACATCCAATTATAGATTGACTTTGTTCAGATAATCCTATTTCGATTTCGAACCGTTTTCGAGATAAACTGTTTCAAACAGAAACGGACGTGGTTTCCTTGTATTAATCACTTATTTTTGAAATTTAACAGATTCCGTTCGATGTTCCTTTATCAGAAATAAGATAATACAATGAATAAATAATTATTAAAATACTCTTCAACCATCAAATGAAAATTTCCTTCAAACAATAGTTTCATTAACGCTGACACACGAACTGAAAATAATTTCATGAATTAGTAAGTGAATTCAATTGTCAGTGTATTTCAGAATATGTTCAAACACACCCCCACCTCTACTTGAACAAACATGTAATCCCTTCAAAATTTTTTTATGTGTAGCGCTTCTGATTGAGTCTGGAGTTAAACTATTGAAAGCAGTTCTAACTCTCGATTTCATATCTTCCATTGTTGTTACTGGGTTGGAGTAAACCATATTTTTAATGAAACCCCATACAAAATAATCCAATGGATTGCCATCTGGTGTTCTAGGAGGCCAACGAGAAGGTGCATTATTACTAATCCATCTGTGTTCGAAGATTTCAGTTAAAGCTTCGCCTACTGAACGAGAATTATGGGGTGGAGCACCATCCATTTGGTACCATACACGTTCTCTTCCTGGCCTATTAATTAAAATCATTTGAATTCCATTTCTCAGTAAATCTTCATATTTTGTTGCATTCAAATTATCATCATAAAACTCGATATAAAAAATCTACCCATTCTTTATGGTACAAAATACATTGAATTGCCATCTTTTTCGAAAACCCTTTTGGCGAACGACATGGGGATTTTCTGGCGCCCAATAATAACTGTTGTGTCTATTGAAAACTCCATTTTTTGTAATTTTGGCCTCATCTGTCCATATCATATTGTCAAGAAAATGTTCATCCTTTTGAGTCTTGACAAGTAACCATTCAAAGAATTCCACTCAGATGTTGGACACAGTAGAATTTATAGGGATGCCATGTGTGCTTATTAAGAATGCGATAAATTGTCACGTAGGGTAATACCTATCTCCCTTTCAGTCTCGTGTAGAGGAGCATTTGGAAATGCATGAAAAAATCCCGAAACTGTTATGCCATTGTCATCATCATCCACTTCAGGCTTCCTACGAATGATTTTTGGACGAAAGGTTCCTTTCAACCTACAGTTTTTTAGTAGTCGATTTATCACATTATCATTCGGCTTCGGAAGTTGTGGATATCTTTCATGAAATACTCGGCATGTTCTACTTGCAATTCTATTGCACTCACCATAAATTATTAATAAATTCAAGAAATCTTCATTACTGTAACCTAATCTTGACATTTTTCTATTATAATTGGTATCACAATCAGTCAACACCACCAACGAAAGTTTGACGTTTCGAAATTGGATCATTCATTTTTCCAAAGCACACTATTAAAAAATATTAATTTGCAATGTTGTACGGTAGAGAAACTCAATACCTCAATGCATACAAATTGTAACTTTTTCTAAGGTACATATCAATTTCGAATTGACTGATTTGAGACTGTTGAAAAACTTAATCGAAAAGAAATATTACGTAAGTAGTATAAAATATTGAAAATGGAAACATTCTCAATTGAATATTGATAGAAAAAAAATTCTGTAAATTGAAAAATCCACGATTAAAATGATGGAAGATAGTGACTGAAGTTTATCTTTCAGTCGCAGATGATTCCACATCTGATTTTATGAACATCCTGTTTATATTTTCATTAAATTAGTATAAAATAGATGTTAACTTTCAAAAATAAGTGATGAATACAAGGAAACCACGTCAGTTTCTGTTTGAACAGTTTATTTCGAAAACGGTTCGAAATCGAGATAGGATTATCTGAACAAAATCAATCTAAAATTGGATGTAGAGCTGGATGTGTTCCGATTGAAAAAAATGACTTCCACTCATTTTTTCATGTGAACATAGTATCTGCATTTTATAAAGACCCTGTATGAGGCAAATGAAAATATGACTCGGAGTGGATATCCTCATGGTGTCACTCTACTCCACTTCAAATTTGATCGTCTTAGTACCAGAGAGTTCAAGATTATCAGCGTTTATAAAAGTACATGTTTGGTAAAAAAAAAATCGAAAATAATTTATATTTTCTAAACGGTAACAGATAGGTATAGGGAAATAGTACATGAAGTTGTTGACAAGGCGATAAGAAATCATAATATGATACTATATACAGGGTGTTCCATTTGAAAAATCAAAGTAGCGCTACTTTATAGTAGAAGGGCAACGCCGCATCGTCTATTTTAGGCGTGTAGATTAATTTATGCATACTGTGAAATTTTCAGGTTGATCCGTTGTCTGGTTTGCCAGAAACGTCTAATTAACGCTCATCGTGAAAAGCCCTGTATATATATTCAGGGTGTTCCTTAAGTACGTGTAGAAAATTTAGGAGCATGTTGCTGACTTCAAAATAAGAAGAAAAGTTCTCACAAACATATGTCCGCAAGTTATTCGTTTCTGAGATGCAGATTGACAAAGTTGAAATTTTATTTTTATTTGTTGTGAATACATTTCAAAATAATTGTGATATTTGAGTAAAGTTTGGTATGTGGGAGTATTTTTCAATGATAAAATGAAATTTGATATTAGTTTGTGTCTCTTTCGGGGGGGGGGTGGCGCCACCTACATGTCTTTTCAGTCATTTGAAATGTCATAACTTTTTTGTACGTACCTGTATCGATTTTTCTAACATTTTTGTGTAAAAAATATATTCTTGGTAGAGGTCACTGCGAGCAACTGTTTTCGAGTTATTGGGATTTGAAATAATCGATGCAAGTGATTTTGAATGACAAGATTTTCCAATTCAAAATTAATATAGTTAAAGGAATTATTTTTCTTTAATTTCATTTTAAAGTAGGAATCGGGTGCTATTACAATTTAATACTAAGGATAATAACAGTAATTAAGACCAATTCAATACTAAAACAATTAGTTGAGGGTAATAATTAAAGCAATTGTTCAAAATGTCCACCTTGCACGATTATGCATGCGTTGGCTCGTCGTCTCATGGACCCACGTACACGTTCCATTTTACCTGGTGTATTTCTTATAGCGTCACATCCAGCAATGATTCGTTGACAGAGTTGTTCTTTCGTTCCTATTGGCACCGTATAAACTAGGGCCTTCAACTGACCCCACAAAAAATCGATCAGATCGGGGGACCTCGGAGGCCAGAATTGATTTGGAACTTCAGCGCCTCGACCAATCCACCTGTTAAAGTAAAATGCATAAACCATATTCTTTGTCTCAGTGAAAGTGGAAACTCTTCAAGTAATTCAGGCAAAATATTTTCAAAGAAATCATGATAAGAATTTCCATTAAGAGTTCCTGGAGAAAAGTGGGCACCAATCAAATAATCCCGAACAATACCAATCCACACATTCAATGAAAACTGGGCTGAACTGCATGATGGTTTTCGTCACAACTCACACGATTATTATGAAAGTTCATTATGGCGCTTTTTGAAAAATGAGCTTCGTCAGTAAATAATATCTCTGCAGTAAATTGAGGGTTTTGTGCAATTTTCTGCAGTATCCATTGGCAAAATGTTACACGGGAAAGGAAATCTCGGGGCAACAATGCTTGAACACGCTGTATGTGATAAGGATACAACTGATTTTGATTGAGAATTAACCAAACTAATTTGTGATGTACGTTCAGATTTTGCGCAAGGTTTTCTCGTGCTTGTCTGTGGATCTTCTTCGATTGCCTGAAGAACAGCTTCTTCAACTTCTGGTGTCAACAGTCTGCCTGCCACTGGATCTTTTTTAAAGGACCCCGACGCCATAAGCCGCTGAAAAAGGTTTCTGAATGTCTGGTGATTCGGCACTCGATGATTATAAATGATTATAAATACGTCTAGCCTCATAGCAATTGCCATCGGCAAGACCGTATACGTAAATCATATTAGTCATTTCGCTATTTGTGTATGCTGCCATTTGAAAAAGATTGGAACACAGATACAGAAAACAACTTCAGTGTCACAAGAACGGATTGAAATGACATGACAAGTACTCACCTGAATGTTATTTATTTAAATCGGAAAAGAGTCCAAAAGAACTCTGTAACAAAATACAAGAATCATTTTTTGACTACATTCAAGTGTTGAATGTAGAAGACCATAGAATGAAAGAAGACAAATGCATTGGCGTATCCTTTGCAGATGAGTCTGAGGTACGCGGGGGAGTTATATCGACAATTTAGTGGCGAATCCAAAAATGTAATGGAAATGGTGAGTTGCCATTGAAGAAAGTTCTGTTCTTCAATGTTGTGTATCTCATTCTGAGACATTGAGACATCTTGTATATGAATATAAATCTTTTCAGAATGTGAGTTATAGTCGGACCTATCGTTGAAAAAAGAACAAGTCGTTAGCTTGAAGAAAAAAGTTTGGGCTTGCACGCACCCCTGGGTCACTCTGTATAATTTACTTGAATACTGATGATGGTGATAACTGAGTTATCGAATTGCGCATATAGTTGTGAAGTAAGTAAGTGTGGTGAAGCGGTTACTTGTGCAAATTTTTGATTGTGTGACACTACAGTCTCTAGCCTGTTTTTTTTTTGAATAATGAGATAAGATATTTCCACAATTATCTCACATGAAACACTTTCGAGCGACTATAGGAGAGAAAAATATTGGGAACTATACAGGTGTGATCTTTTATATAATTATTAAAAAAACCATTACGTTCTCAAATATAAAATATATATGATTTTTTTTTAATTCAACGATTTTCCTTAATATGAAAAAATATTTCCGACGAGTTCTCTTTTGTTTTTTTTTGTGGATTTTGTTGTTGAGGTACGTCCAAGGATATTTATATCGCTTTTGACAAACTGAGTATTTTAATTGTCTTTTATTTGAAAAAAAAAACAAGAAATGAGAAACCGTTTTAATTGCGATACAAGGTATACGCATAATCGTAATTATTCATTATACAGTGCTGCTTTTAATAGTCCCCCCCCCTGTTAACTTTTGAACGGTTCGACTTGGAACAACGAAAAAAAAATGAATGAAATCACCGATACTACTTCTTGAAATAAAATACATTGTGGGTGCCCGATAGATGGCGCACATCAACTTGAAAATTTCAAATAGCATATATGGGTGGTCAAGTGGCATCTCGTTGAAAAGATAACTCAATTATCTTTTCAACAATCTGGTTTTTTTTAAATTTCGTCAATATGTTTTTTCACAATATGCGTTTGAAATGACAAGTATAACAAAATTTCAAATGCATATTGTAAAAAAAAGTTCGAACAAAATTCAAAGAAATAAGATGGTTAAAAAGATAATTGAATTATCCGTTCAACGATGTGCCACTTGACCCCCCATGCTATTTGAAATTTTCAAGTGGATGTGCCCCCCATGTCTTTTTTTTCAAAGAGTAGTATCGGTGATATCATTCAATATAGTTTTGGTCCCGTTATTCTATGTCGGGGCGTTCAAAAGTTGACAGTGAGGGGTGGAGGGGGAAGGCTATAAAAACCCGCACTCGCAATTGGGATTCCGTAGAACAACCATTGTTGAAAGAAAAATTGAATTACCTTTTCAACGATGTGCAAATCGACCTCTATGTCTTTCGTAATTTTCAAGTTGATGTGCCCCCAGCGCCCTCTGTCGAGTATTTGTAATGTGTCTTCTCTCAAAAAATATGACCGGTAATACCATTCACATTGTTTCACATCAAACCGTTCAAAAGTTATTGGGTAACGGTACCATTCAAATCCGCACTTATATTTGACATTTCAAATGCCTATTGTGAAAAAAAGTTTGAACAAAATTCAAAAAAATAGGATGATTGAAAATAAAATTGAATTATCTTTTCAACGATGTGCCACTTGACCCCATGCTATTTAAAATTTTCAAGTTGATGTGTGTCCCCCTTCCTCCCCGCGCCACTGACAATGTCTTTTATCTCAAAAAGTAGTATCGGTGATATCATTCAATACATTTTTTTTATTGTTCTACGTCGATCCGTTAAAAGCCGCACTGTATAAAAGTGGCTTCAATTCGTATCGTGCCTGCGATGTTTACGTGCTAAATTAAGATTCTCTGTAGCTAATTCCTACATTTTTGCTGATTGAGATAATAGAATACAGAAATATCAAAAAATACTTTCCAGGTATTTTTACTGATTCTCTTTGAGATTACTTTCGTGGGATTTTCTGTGTAAGACATTTCTCGGAGTTACTTATCATTTAACACCCTTGTGAGTGATACTGTTCCTGGAACTCACAGACTCCAGGTTGTTAGTTGAGACTACTGTACGAGATAAGCGGACCTTTCGTAACGGAGAAATATTTTTAACCCCTGACGCAGAGGGGTGTTATAAGTTTAACGTGTGTAACTCGGTGCCTGTCTTTGGCATCTAGCTTCCAAACAGATGAACCGATTTTGATTTATTTTTTTTGTTTGAAAGGGGGCTTGATCTTTACTATTCTTAGCTATGATTCAAGAAAATCTGTTGAGCAGTTTGCTGATCATCAGCTATTTTCTAGTTGATGAAGGGATGTGAGCATGGTAATCTTGACCTGTTGCTGCAGCATCACCTGGAACCTGCAGGTTACCCAACTCCTTACCTACTTACAGCAGAGGTATCGTGTGTGGGCTCATTGGAATGGTCTCAATGAATAGATAATAGCAGGAAAGAGAAATGTAGATAAGTTGGTGAGGGATTCTAAGCTACTTTCACTCGTTCAATCGAAATGAAATGTTGGTATGGTAGTTACTGTTTGTGGCAATTAGTGTATTAATAAAAAGTGAATGAATGAATGAGTGAATGAGTAAACACGATTTGATATGGTACGGTCTGAATATAAAAAGGCACGGTGGGGTTCGGTACGGACTATGAACGTGGGAGTTGATTAAATGGGATTAAGTGAATGAATGATTATGATTTGGTATGATACAGTAAGGAGCTGAATGCAGTATGGTATGGATGGTGTAGTACGATTCAGATTACGAAAACAAAACAATTATATTATAGTGTTCAAGGCATTTTAATTACTAATAGTAGCTTCAACAGATAATGGCAAAAATATTTTTGAATAATGAAGTATGACAGTACAAAATTAAAGTATCAAAGTACTGCTTCTCAGTCTCTGCAATTCTGCTAAAGCCGTATGTTATTAATGCAATCGTAAGATCATTCTACGAAATAATCACTTCAGCATAGGTAAATTATAATTAATGAAACTTATCCTAGGGAAAGTACATGAATTTGGCAAAAACTTAATCAAGGGTCTGCGCCCCATCTTCTATTCGTAACACATTTTGGAAGGTTGATACCCTTCTCACATTTGCCTTTCACATACTTGAAGCTGAAAATGATATAAAGAGTGACAACATGAGATTAGAATTGTTATTACTGCCGAAAGAGGATCGTGATTTTGATTTGGAAGCCCAAAGTTTTGATTATCCTTAAAGAATGTATAATTGTTCTCAGTTGGATAAGGATGTGGTTTATCATAAAACATAATAGGATTTGTGCTTTGATCAAAAATGCCGACCATAGGCGAAACATTTAATTTTTTTACTGCAAATGTAAATGCCTATTTATGTTTAAAAACAAAGGTCCCCTCACATTTCTTAGGGGAACTGGCTTTCCGTGAATTTGGCTGAATTTTTGGTACGTTGTAGTTTCTGATCGGCTGATCAGGAGTGTCCGGAGCCACAAGAGCTGAAAAATAGTCAGTTTTCGAGATATAGAACTTTGAAAATGGATTTTTTCCATTTTTTGCGGTATTTGCTCATCAATCAGATAGCTCTCATTTCTGGTTGGGATGAAATTCGGATGTTCGGCGCCCAGAACCCGACTGAGAAATGGTCTTCCTCAGTTATACTAGGCACCGCCATCGATAATTTTTCATACACTGCTCCACACTGGCTATGAAATGAATAAAATCCAAGATCTTCCATACTCTTTTCATGCTACAACATAACGCCAGAATAATTAACATTTTCGAGAAACGAAAAATTTTGGGTATTTTTTGAAGACAGACCATAATGATTGAATCCGAACATATCTGATGTCCAATAATATCAAAAATGTTTTCCAAAATGTTCATAACGAGGCTTAGCGAGCTGTAATGGGGGAAAATTAAAAATAATAATCATATATCATCAGAGATAACAATTGTGATCACTATTGATGTCATTTACATATGATATGTGATTTTTTTCTCACGAATCTCGATAAACTGACAATGATGTGCCCAGACATTTTCCCCAGAATGGCTCGAACTGGATATTTATCTCACAGACAAACAAATTCGTGAAAATTTCTGCATCTTTGATACCTTATAGTACTTTCCCAGGTATTGGAAGCAAACTATGAATGGAACTTTCGATATTCACCCCCGAATTCTTGAAAATACTATATTTTTTAATGAATGTTGCATTGACGTTCACACATACGAATGAATACTATTAATATGATCGTTGGCAGAATGAATGATAGATCAATCAAAAAGAATATAATAAAAAGAGTACCATTAATAATAATAATACAATAATGAAAATAAACAAAAAACAATTATAAACTATCTTAGCAATCACAAGGAATCAATTGAAATATTATAAATTGAATCGAGGACAAAATCAATTATTTGATAACATAAAAGTATATCAACGAACGTAACACAATCATAAATCATCTCAGCAATATAAAAGAAAAATCAAGTCTCTTACGCCATCTAAGTACTCGATCGTTGGTTGGGTGGATACTACCTTATTCATTTATCATCATATCATTGGCATTCATCTGGTTCATTCTATTGGCGGCATCGGGCACATGGCTTAATGAACTGATATTGGGATATTTGACTGCTTGATTATGGCAAGCATCACCAATAAACCATAAAACGCCTACAAAGTGAGCACAGCATCCGACGGTCCTGGCACCCGATTTGCATGTGCATTAATATCCCTGTATTGACTGTTCATTTTTAACCGACGAAACCAAAAAGGAGTAGGTTCTCTATTCGACCCGTATATTTTATGGTTTTCCATCATATTTTTTTATGTATGATCACGCATAACTTTTTAATGAGGCGTCCGATTCCGATAATCATTTTTTCAGTGGATAGGGTGTACTCCGACTTTGGTCCCATTCGAATTCAAAAGATGAAATCCTCCCCTAAGGGTAGCGAAATGAAGGATATTTGATCACTCACCCTCTGAATTCTGGTCCGCTAACCGATTCTATCAGGCATAACTTTGTACTGGGTTCTTCGATTTGGATGATGTTTTTTTAATAGATAGGGTATACCTTATATTTGGATTTCGACAGGAATTAGCCACCCTCACGGGTAGAAAAATAGGGGATAATTGATTTTTCACTAGTGAACATTAGCACACACATACGTAGTTGACAATGACAGAGCGCTACTGACATTATTCTTGTTCCGTCAAAATCAGTATATTTTATGAGAGGATGGAATGATATACAAAGTAATGGAATAAACTAACCAGAACAACGAAAATAATTTATATTACAACAAATAGTAAAAGTAGATAATCATATTATTTAACTGGTAATAGTTGAAGTAAGGTGGGTAAGTAAGTATTTTGGAAGTAATCAAAAAACAAGTAGGTAGTAATTGGTAGATTTCAGCCACAAAAAATTGAAAAATTAAAACTTTTTAACAAAAAATCAAACCGACAAAATACGGAACTGAAAAGTAAAAATAAAAACTTTTTACAAAAATTAAACCGACGAAAAATCAACTGAAAGCAAATGTAAGTAACTGATTTTGAGTCGGCGCCAAACAAACTAGCAATTGAATTAGGTGAAGCGTAAAATGATGGCAGCGAGATGCACGGCTGCGTTTTGATGACTTCTTCCATAGATAATGATCTTCGATAATTGTTTGTTTGGCGCCGACTCAAAATCGGTTACTTACATTAGTTTAGGAGCTCAATTATCATTTAGACTAAGAGGGTTTATTTTATTTTAAAAAGTTTTTTGTCGTTAGTGTACACAATCCAGAGCTGATACTTTGCTGCGTTCCGGAATCTGGAATGAACTCCTACTCTCAAAAATCTAGGTTCCTCAAGTAACTCATTGAGTTGGAATATTTCCTGCTGTTCTCTCTGGAGTTTATCCTGTACGTAAGATGGTGCTAAATTAACCTGGTAAACACCGATAGTTAGATCTCTTAGGTAGTCCATACTCATTCTTGGGAACTGTGGCACCTGCTGTTGATTCAAGGGTATCCATCTTCCGTTCCACAAAAGAAGCCGATACACCTCTACCCGAGCTGGCACAACATTATTGGGCAATCGTGATCGCTGAAGCAGTTCCTCTGCGACCCGTTCATTCCCTCCTACCATTATGATTAGCGGACGATATTTATTGATGATTGCTCCAGCTATACGGTAAAACTGCCCGTGATTGTACACATGTAGCATATTGATTCTTTTAGGAAAAATGTGGAAAGATACTCTTTATGTGGCCATTTCGAGATTCCACTATCCATCTGCTCTTTGTTACCAATCTGGATTTACTGGCTTCTTCCGTACTGGGTTGACTTTGTCCACTTGCTAGGTTAACAGGCATCTCATAGTGTATACCTATGTTATTAAGCGAGAGTGTGATGTCTCGGTATCCTCTATCCAAATTAAAAATATCACCCTCCTAAACCATTCCCTTAACAGATTTCTATCGTCTCCGAACTCATGGCGTGACATTCCCGCATCGTTATTAAGATAGTCTGAAAAATATGGGCCTTGTATTTCCAGAATGAAACCATCCGGGCAACAATCAGAGCAGGTTTAACCAAATGACGTCCTTTGTGCACGCAATAGGATTGACGCAAGATGCGAAAGTTGATGCATTTAGGTATATAAGAGTGAGTTCCGTCAATGCATACAATAGCCCTAGGTATGTTTGGCTCTGCATTATACAGCGTATTCGCAAATTGGGTGACATGTGCTGCTATGAAGTCATTTTCTGTAATTGATCTCAAACCAATGATTTTGAGGGACGAATCGCCCCATAAGAGACTTTCTTACTATGGCAATGGCCAGACTCATGGCTTGACAGCTTGATCACTTTCAAAAAGTTGTCCGACAATCACTGTTTTAGTTTTCCCAAAAATAACAAGAGATCTTTCTTACTAATGTACCTGTACCTGAAAGATGTTTCTTCATGAACAGGACCATAGAAATCAAACAATTCCTGGAATTGATTTTTGGTTACTGGTGCTAGACATTGAAAATTCGCATCGGTGAAACTGTTTTCATCTTCATATTTTTCTGTATCGTTTACTCTTATTTCTCAGTTGTTGAAAAATAATTTGTAATTGTGGTCCTTTTATTATATAAGGTCTTGTGATGAACCTTAAACCTGGCAGTAATACCCGCAGTAAATAACCTTTCTCATCTAAATGATCGGGACAAGATCTTACGTTTTCGGGTACATAAATATTTTTCGAAATGAATAAATTCTACATTTATTCGATATTTTTCGAATATTCACAAATGAATTACAAATTATGCAAGAATTACTTGTTGTTTGCGTTGAAACGTTTAAACGAATGCAAGCTGGATCTAGTTCAATAAGCGTGATTTCGTTCAGGACTGATCTATGACAATTGAGACAGATTCTTGATCGATTTTTCACCGCAATTGGAGGATAACCTTGCATATCACGTCTTGAAATCGCAATTTCCAGTTTGAATTCATTTTCTTCGCCGCGTAGAAGCTGCATTCGGCCAGGAGCAAGTCTCACATTACAGATGAAGCATTCAGTACGATTTAAATATGCCATAATATCAATGTGTACCTACCACTTCAAGTTATTAGGATCAGTATTGATGACAAAAGAGAATTTGACAGATATTTTTATATGACAGTTTTAGAAATTGTTTCATTTTCACTCACGACGACTTTGATTCTCATAGCACGTCGATTATCAGTAGTAATCCTAGGACATTGATAATATACGAGATAATTTTATGACAATCGGAAGCTCGTTCCTTGGTAACAGTCCGAAGGCTGAGGGCTGTTACCAAGCAACGAGCTTGAGAAATTTGTCATAAAATTATGAGGCATTTGTCAATGTCTAAGGCATATTCGGCGGAAAATTTTTGTGACAGTTTTTTTTAACTCAACACAATGAAACATTTATTTATTTATTAAAAGTACAGTTGGTGAAAGTACAATTATTAAAATTTAACTTAACATTAGAAACGTTGCTGTTCTCTACTATAGAAGATCTATTACCACGCATTATATTTATGATCTTGTTGTGGTGTTCTTGATCGAGATTTAAGTATGGTTTTATAGAATTTTGATTGCTATGACCAGTAATTTTCAGCAATTGTTGTTCTTCCACACCACTTTTTGCCAATTCGCTAACAGCAGTTGATCTATCCGAGTGATTTGTTATTATCGTACCATTTGTCAGTTTCATTTTTCCAGTGTCGATTTGGTTTTGAGAACAGTCGTGATTTGGTTTTGAGAACAGTCGTGGTGAGGTAATATTGTCGCCTCGTTTTGATATCAGTTTATGAAAAAGACGTACAGGGCAGCACCAGACAAGCAACTGCCTCTCCTCCTCGCCACACTAATTCTACAGCAGCATTATGGTAGAATTTACGAATAAGGCCTTCAGGAGTATTTTCATCCCATAGCAATATTATTTTGTTAACTTCTGACAAATTTAACGAAACTGAACTGGACTTATGTTTACATGGATCTGCTTGTAGTTTCTTCCTGATTGCATCGCGGGCATCTCGGGCTGGTTCAAATACTATATTGTTAAACGGGTCAATCATAATATTATAGTCATTATAGTACTTTTCTTGCAAAAGTTTGCACGAAACGTTCCACATTGTCTTCACCGTTGCTTCTTTGAATTCGGTCCCGTCTTTCTTTCTGTATCAACGCCAATTCTTCTAAACTTCTATGTTCATTCAATTCATATTCTCGTTCGCAGCAAAATTCCATAAATATTCCCCAAATATATTTGTGACTGTAGGTTGTATTGCTGGGAACTTTTTGTCTGATTAGCGCATTTATACTTTGAACATTCGCATTGCCAAAATGTGACATTTTAAAATTTATTTGGAATGAAGTTGTCAAACTCATCGTGTTGTCATATTGATTGATAATTGCAGTGAATGTAATGTTGACATGATTGGGTAAATTGTTTCATATGACACAAAATGACAAAATTTGAATGGTTGTTTGAGCTGTCAAAAAAAAAATAAGTTATCAAATCGAGTTGAATGCTAAATAGATTATGTAAGATTTGCTCCGCGTCGAATGCATCTTCTTCGCGATGATGAACAAGAACCCATTACAATCAATACGTTCACACTATAAGATTATGAATAGAAAAATCAATTTAAACGGTTTTTTAAATTAAAAAATTAACCAAAGGGGAAAAACAAGAACCCATTAAATCAATATGTTCACACTATAAGATTATGATTCCATAGAACCAGAGAAAGGTAGATCTCAGGTGAAAAACAACTACTTTCCTGGCAAATACCACGCAGAACGTTGAATGATATTCACCTGAAGATCCATGCATACTTCCATAAAATATCAATGGACATTGAATGCAAATGTTTCTTTCTGATAAGCTCGATTATGTTTAATTTAAGTCGTGTTCACCTAACAATCCGCATACCGGTTTCAGGCTTCTTGGCCCTCATCAGTCGGGTAGTCAACCAGCCAAAGTCCAAGAACTCTGGCTGAAGTGAGACACAACGTAAACAAACCATCATCGATCTTGTAACACCTATGGTACGCCGGAAAGATAAACTTTAACTGGCGGTACCTAGTGACAGAAAGAAACACTCCGAAAATCTCCACCTCGATAGGTTTCTAAATAAAGATTCCTTCTCAGTAGGGTGGCAAGCCGTCTAGCATATAGTGAGAGATAAGTGCCATGTGAAGTGGAATGAATAGAAAAATCGAATTTAAACGGTTTCTTCATAAAGGGATTCAATATAAAATTGAACCAGAGAAGGTAGATCTCAGGTGAAAACAACTACTTTCCTGGCAAATACCACGCAGAACGTTGAATGATATTCACCTGAAGATCCATGCATACTTCCATAAAATATCAATGGACATTGAATGCAAATGTTTCTTTCTGATAAGCTCGATTATGTTCAATTTAAGTCGTGTTCACCTAACAATCCGCATACCGGTTTCAGGCTTCTTGGCCCTCATCAGTACGGAGTAGTCAACCAGCCAAAAGTCCAAAGAACTCTGGCTGAAGTGAGACACAACGTAAACAAACCATCATCGATCTTGTAACACCTATTTTCGGAGTGTTTCTTTCTGTCACTAGGTACCGCCAGTTAAAGTTCATCTTTTCCGGCGTACCTATAGGTGTTACAAAGATCGATGATGACTTTGTGATGTTCTCACTAACCAATTCGACTGGTGATTACTCCGACTGATGAATGGCAATTATCTGAAACTAACTGCCATGATAATAGCTGAACATATCGAGCTTATCGAACATTTAGTAATATTCGGATGCAAACATTGATTATGTCACTCGTTCAATCTATATTACCTTTATCGAAAACGTTAATCGATGTGACATCAGCATTATCTCCATACAACGAACCCTAGATTTTTGAAACCTTGGTAATTTCGGAGTGTTTCTTTCGTCACAGGTACCGCCAGTTAAAGTTATCTTTCCGGCGTACCATAGGTGTTAAGATCGATGATGGTTGTTTACGTTGTTCTATAGCCAAGTTCTTTGACTTTGGCTGGTTGACTATCCGTACTGATGAGGGCCAAGCTGAAACCGGTATGCGGATTGTTAGGTGAACACGACTTAAATTAAACATAATGGCTTATCAGAAAGAAACATTTGCATTCAATGTCCATTGATATTTTATGGAATCATGGATCTTCGGTGAATATCATCAACGTTCTGCGGGTATTTGCCAGGAAGTGTTTTTCACCTGAGATCTACCTTCTGGTTCAATTTATATTGAATCCTTTATTGAAGAAAACCGTTTAAATTCGATTTTTCTATTCATTCCACTTCACATGGCACTTATCTCTCACTATATGCTAGACGGGCTTGCCCTCCTACTGAGAAGAATCTTTTATTTAGAAACCTATCGAGGTGGGAGATTTCGGAGTGTTTCTTTCTGTCACTAGGTACCGCCAGTTAAAGTTTATCTTTTCGGCGTACCTATAGGTGTTACAAGATCGATGATGGTTTGTTTACGTTGTCTCCTTCACCAGTTCTTGGACTTTTGGCTGGTTGACTACTCCGTACTGATGAGGGCCAAGAGCCTGAAACCGGTATGCATTGTTAGGTGAACACGACTTAAATTAAACATAATCGAGCTTATCAGAAAGAAACATTTGCATTCAATGTCCATTGATATTTTATGGAAGTATGCATGGATCTTCTTCAGGTGAATATCATTCAACGTTCTGCGTGATTTGCCAGGAAAGTAGTTGTTTTCACCTGGATCTACCTTTCTCTGGTTCAATTTTATATTGAATCCTTATGAAGAAACCGTTTAATTCGATTTTCTATTCATTCCACTTCACATGGCGCTTATCTCACTTATGCTAGACGGGCTTGCCACTCCTACTGAGAAGGAATCTTTTATTTAGAAACCTATCGAGGTGGGAGATTTTCGGAGTGTTTCTTTTGTCACTAGGTACCGCCAGTTAAAGTTTATCTTTTCCGGCGTACCTATAGGTGTTACAAGATCGATGATGGTTTGTTTACGTTTGTGCCCACTTCAGCCAGAGTTCTTTGTGACTTTGGCTGGTTGACTACTCCGTACTGATGAGGGCCAAGAAGCCTGAAACCGGTATGCGGATTGTTAGGTGAACACGACTTAAATTAAACATAATCGAGCTTATCAGAAAGAAACATTTGCATTCAATGTCCATTGATATTTTATGGAAGTATGCATGGATCTTCAGGTGAATATCATTCAACGTTCTGCGTGGTATTTGCCAGGAAAGTAGTTGTTTTTCACCTGAGATCTACCTTCTCTGGTTCAATTTTATATTGAATCCTTTATGTGAAGAAAACCGTTTAAATTCGATTTTTCTATTCATTCCACTTCACATGGCACTTATCTCTCACTATATGCTAGACGGGCTTGCGACTCCTACTGAGAAGGAATCTTTTATTTAGAAACCTATCGAGGTGGGAGATTTTCGGAGTGTTTCTTTCTCACTAGGTACCGCCAGTTAAAGTTTATCTTTTCCGGCGTACCTATAGGTGTTACAAGATCGATGATGGTTTGTTTACGTTGTGTCTCACTTCAGCCAGAGTTCTTTGGACTTTTGGCTGGTTGACTACTCCGTACTGATGAGGGCCAAGAAGCCTGAAACCGGTATGCGGATTGTTAGGTGAACACGAAATGGCCACATAAAGAGTTTGTTTCAGTTTTTTTTAAACAATCAATATGCGACATGTTTATTATCTCGGATGATACCGTATAGCTGGTGCAATCATCAATCAATATCGTCCGTCAATCATCATGGAAGGAGCAAATGGAGTTGTGCAAGCTCGGGTAGAGGTGGATCGGCTTCATTTGAGGAATGGAAGATGGATACCCTTGAATCAACAGCAGGTGCCACAAATCCCAAGAATGAGTATGGACTATCTAAGAGATCTAACTATCGGTGTTTACCAGGTTAATTAAGCACCATCTTATGTATAGGATGAACTCCAGGAAGAACACCAGGAAATATTCCAACTCGATTAGTTACTTGAGGAACCTGGATTTTTGAGAGTAAGAGTTTATTCCAGATTCCGGAACGCAGCAAAGTATTAGCTCTGAATTGTGTACACTAACGATGAAAATGAATAGTCAATACAGGGATATTATTGCACGAGCAAATCGGGCACCAGGACCGTCGAATGCACTGCTCTCGTTGCTAGCGTTTTATAGTTTCTTGATTATGCTCGCCATAACCAAGGAGTCAAATATCCAAATACCAGTTTATTAAGACATATGCTCGATACCGCCAATAGAATGAACCAGATGAATCTCCAACCTAACCAACGATCGAGGTACTCATCATTGTTAAGAAGATTTATGATTGTGTTACATTCGTTGATATAGTTTAATGTTACCAAATAATTAATTTTGCTCTCAATTTGATTGATAATATTTCAAATGATTTCTTGCGATTGTTAAGATAGTTTATAATTGTTTTTTGTTTATTATCATTATTGTTATTATTATTATACGAATGTACTCTTATTATTATATTGTTTTTGATTGATGTACTCATTTATTTTGCCAACGATCATATTAATAGATAGTATTCATTCGAATGTCTAAACTTTAATGCAACATTTATTATAGAATATAGTATTTCAAGAATTGGGGGGGTAAATATCGAAAGTTCCATTATAGTATGCTTCCAACACCTGGACTTGCCCATTCGACATGGAAAGTACTATAAGGTATCAAAGATGCAGACATTTTCACAACTCCAACCAGAATCTACAGGAAGAAATAAACCTCTGTTCTCAAGGAAAATGCATATCTGGATCAGTTTGTGGAAAAAACAATCACTGACATTGAAAACAAAAATCCATCAAACAACCAATTAACACAACCAACAGGAGTACTCCCACCACCTACACATTTCACAACCAACATAATACTTTATGTCTCCGGATTATCTGGGAAGATCAAACGAATTGGACATAGGTATGATGTGAGAACATCATTTAGAAAAACAAACACACTGAGATCTATACTAACACAAACAAAACCAAAAAACGCAGAAGAAAGTACCAAAAACTGTGTTTACAACATACCTTGTTCGTGTGGTGATAGTTATATAGGTGAAACGTCAAGACCATTGGGAGTGCGCCAAAGTGAACATCAGAGTCACATCAGAATCATATCCTCACATCCAATGGCGATCATACGATTGTATGGAATAGGAAGAAAATCTTGATGAAAGAACCACATCAAGAGAGAAGAAAATTGAAAGAAACGGCCTGTATTCTTCTTTCCAATAACAACTGCTTCCCAACAAATTCTGTTGAAATGGACCATACATGGTTACCTCTACTCAGAGAGGAAGTGAGATATGGTAGAATGCTAATAAACTGATCTGAACAACACCCCATATATGAAATGAGCAAAATTTTTTGGCAGATCTCAATTGACATCCGTCATTTGAAAAAGCGAAGAAGACTGCAAGAAAAATCCGAATTATTCAAACAATTAAAGGAGTTTTAGAAGATTTTGTGAACGGGGGCAGATATAGTCCCCGAAACGTCAATCAAAAACTATATAGAGAAGTATCTTTTGAATTTTTACATTTTTTTCATAGGCATATTCAGGGAACGATAAGTTACTGACAATTGAATCATTTTCCAATAAAATTTGGTGAACGCAGTAACTTATCGGGGTGAACCAATTAGTTTGTGATGTGTGTGATCCTTTTGCAACCCAACGCATTTGTGATTTCCACATCTGAGAAACGTTTTTCTGAATTAAATTTTCATTTGTCACATAAAAACGAATTATAGAAATAGTTTTTCTCAAATCAATAATAATTGATTGGACCACTTTTTCTTAGTTTCAAAAATGAGAATATTATATTTTTCTTTGTGCACTAATTGTTACTAATGTTCATGTGAATCACTGATTTGGAATAAGTTCGAATTTATCAAAAAATGGCTTCGATAAACACTCCGCAGTCACTTTTTCGTATAAAGAAAAATGGTTTTCCGCTTCGTCAAAATACCATTTTTTCTTCTTCGTCGTCACAGGTGTCATTTTTGATCACTAAAAAAGAGTAAGTACTAGATATCATTCGAAAATCACATCAAAAATCAAGCAAAAGTCATTCACTCTACTGTTTAATCTTCGGTGAAACAAATTTAACAAATAATAATTATTTAAATTGATCCAAGCAAGTATTCTGACTTTTCGTTTAATATTGATCTCCAAACTTTCTAGAAGGTCGAGCTTACAAGCTTTCTTTCTTATATATAATATTTCAAATTCGTTTACAAAATCTACCTGCTATTCCGAACTATATGGCCCATCAAATAATATCTACTTTGGTAGACCCTGTGAAACCCTGGCCCCCAAAATGTTAAGGGTACCCACTAATTATCTTGTTTGGCTAGTGAGAGGTTGAAACATTTTACTTCTGTGATTGTGACCATCCTGGTATACTGAAATAAAAAAGTGAAGTGATTATGGTTTATTAAAAATTATAAGAAAGCAGAATATAACATGATGGTGAAAGGAAGTGAACAATGACCAATGGGTTATGTACCAAAAAGTAAATAAAAGTAACACTTACATAATTATAAAAACCAAGGGAAGGGGATGTGTCATCATGGACTGGCAGCATAAACAGCCACAATAAAAAGAACCGAGTCAAAAACAATCATTTCAATTTATATTAAAAATATCGATGAGTAATGATGCATTGCGCTGCCTATTGCATTCAGCACTCAGAAATTGAATTGAAATCCGATACCTGGTTAATGAACGATGATGAACTTCAAATATGCTGGAAATACTGTATTTCAATAAATGTGATACTGAATGATGAATCACTAATGAATAAATAAACTATGGAATTTTCTACTCTGAGCTTAATTATGTTTAAATTTTATCTTCAGGTCTGGTAAATTAATTCTGAATTTTGAAACAGAAATGATTGCTATATTTCTATCTATTTCTATCGGGTAATATTTTTCATACTTGACAATACCACTTTCATTGGTGGTACAAATTTAAAGCAGATTTGCTTGAGCCTGAAATTTGATGTGAATGGTACTTTCGAGTACTGCACAAACATGTTCTTGCAGTTGTTCACTGCCTCTACTATACAGGGATTTTTACGATGAGCGTTAATTAGACGTTTCTGGCAAACAAGACAACGGATCATTCTGAAAATTTCACAGTATGCATAAATTAATATTTAAGACGATGCGGCCTTACCGCTTCTACTATAAAGTAGCGGCTACTTTGATTTTTCAAATGGAACACCTTGTATAAAATATCATACTATGATTTCTTATCACTTTGTCAACAACTTCATGTACTATTTCCCTATACCTATCTGTTACTGTTTAGAAGATATAAATTAATATCGATTTTTTTTTACCAAACGTACTTTTATAAACGCTGATAATCTTGAACTCTCTGGTACTAAGACGATCAAATTCGAAATGGAGCGGAGTGATACCATGAGGATCTTCACTTCGAGTCATATTTTCATTTGCCTCATACAGGATCTTAAAAAAATGCAGATACTTTGTTCACATGAAAACATGAGTGGAAGTATTTTTTAATGGAACACCCTGTATATTTCCACATTTTGAGCACTACATCCAATTGTAGATTGACTTTGTTCAGATAATCCTATTTCGATTTCGAACCGTTTTCGAGGTAACTATTTCAAACAGAAATTGACGTGGTTTCCTTGTAGTCATAACTTATTTTTGGAATTTAACAGATTCCGTTCGATGTTCCTTCATCAGTCACAGATCATACAATGAATAAATAATTATTAAAATACTCTTCAACCATCAACTGAATCTTCTCTTCAAACAATAGTTTTATTAACGCTGACACACGAACTGAAAATAATTTCATGAATTAGTAAGTTAATTCAATTGTCAGTGAATTTCAGAATATCTTCGAACACATCTCCACCTCTACTTAAATAAAAATGTAATCTCTTCAAAAGATTTTCATGTGTAGCGCTTCTGATTGAGTCTGGAGTTAAACTATTGAAAGCAGTTCTAACTCTCGATTTCATATCTTCCATTGTTGTTACTGGGTTGGAGTAAACCATATTTTTAATGAAACCCCAGACAAAATAATCTAATGGATTGCCATCTGGTGTTCTAGGAGGCCAACGAAAAGGTCCATTATTACCAATCCATCTGTCTTCGAAGATTTCAGTTAAAGCTTCGCTTTTACTGTACGAGAATCATGGGGTGGAGCACCATCCATTTCGTACCATACACGTTCTCTTCCTGGCCTATTATTTAAAATCATTTGATTTCCATTTCTCAGTAAATCTTCCCTTCTGTTGCATTCAAATTATCATCATAAAACTCGATATAAAAAATTGACCCATCCTTTATGGCACAAAATACATAAAATTGCCATCTCTCTTGAAAACCCCTTCGGCGAACGACATAGGGATTTTCTGGCGCCCAATAATAACTGTTGTGTCTATTGAAAACTCCATTTTTTGTAATTTTGGCCTCATCTGTCCATATGATATTGTCAAGGAAATGTTCATCCTCTTGAGTCTTGACAAGTAACCATTCAAAGAATTCCACTCTACGAGGCAAATCAGTCTCTTTCAGATGTTGGATGCAGTAGAATTTATAGGGATGCCATTTGTGCTCATTATGAATGCGATAAATTGTCACGTAGGGTATACTATTCCCCTTTCAGCCTCGTCTAGAGAAGCATTCGGAAATGCATGAAAAATACCAAAACTGTTATGCCATTGTCATGGTCATCCACTTCAGGCTTTCTAAGAATGATTTTTGGACGAAAGGTTCCATTCAACCTACAGTTTTTCAGTTGTCGATTTATCACATTATTATTCGGCTTCGGAAGTTGTGGATATCTTTCATGAAATACTCGGCATGTTCTAGTTGCAATTCTATTGCCATAAATCATTAATAAATCTAAGAAATCTTCATTACTGTAACCTAATCTTGACATGTTTCTATTATAATTGGTATCACAATCAGTCAAAACCACCAACAAAAGTTTGACGTTTCAAAATTGGATCATTCATTTTTCCAAAGCACACTATTAAAAAATATTAATTTTCAATGTTGTACGGTAGAGACACTCAATACCTCAATGCATACAAATTGTAAATTTTTTCAAGGTACATATCAATTTCGAATTGACTGATTTGAGACTGTTGAAAAACTGAATCGAAAAGAAATATCACGTAGTATAAAATAGATGTTAATTTAAAAAATAAGTGATGAATACAAGGAAACCACGTCATTTTCTATTTGAAACAGTTTATCTCGAAAACGGTTCGAAATCGAAATTGGATTATCTGAACAAAGTCAATCTCAAATTGGATGTAGATCTAAAAAATGTGGAAATATACAAGGTGTTCCATTTGAAAAAAATGACTACTACTAATTTTTTCATATGAACAAAGTATCTGCATTTTTTAAAGACCCTGTATGAGGCAATTAAAAATATGACTCGAAGTGAAGATCCTCATGGTATCACTCCACTCCATTTCAAATTTGATCGTCTTAGTACCAGCGAGTTCAAGATTATCAGCGTTTATAAAAGTACATGTTTGGTAAACGAAAAATCGAAATTAAATTATATCTTCTAAACGGTAACAGATAGTTATGGGGAAATGGTACATGAAGTTGTTGATTAAGTGATAAGAAATCATAATATGATATTATATACAGGGTGTTCCATTTGAAAAATCAAAGTAGCCGCTACTTTATAGTAGAAACGTTAACGCCGCATCGTCTAAAATTTTAGGCGTGTAGATCATATTAATTTATGCATACTGTGAAATTTTCAGGTTGATCCGTTGTCTGATTTGCCAGAAACGTCTAATTAACGCTCATCGTGAAAAGTCCTGTATAGTTTATATGGGGAATGATATTTATTTATTTTTCCGGTCCTTCATAATTCAACATTATAATATGTACGATCTTGAACGAACTCTATATTTTGAGTCAAAGATGAATTATTCAACCCGGAATGGATATACTATTCTCAACCAATGCCCGTTCGATGGAAGGCCATTGGCAGCTCACTGGACATCTGCAACCATTGGGTGACGCATGGAAGGTCCATCGTACGATTTTCGGTAATTATATGGACGTCCGAGGGATATCCTTTTCAAACGCATACGTTCAATGGACGTCCAGTAGATATATGCTACTGGACGTTCTTCAATAACTATGTGGGTTTTGAATATGAAAGGGAATTTCGTTAGTACTCATTTATTCGTGTCATTCTTGTGCAATGAACTATACAATTACGAAGATTAAAATAAAGTATACCACGCTTATCTCACCAGTAAATTCAGATAAGTAAAAACGTTTACTTGCACTCTAATGCCTCCGCCCTTTTTAGCATCTGTACCGAAAGCTGACAGAAATAACACGCTACGATGAAGAAAACACGCATTTCCGGCATTGGTACTTAACTTTTAAACTATTTTGATACGTTATCAGCACGCCGTTCAACTGTTATGAAATGTTTAGGCTTTTGGTGGCTTTTATTTATTCGTTCGTCTTTTGATATGGATATTTTTCGGCTGTAATATTATAAGTGCCAGGGAATGTATCGCACATAAATTTAAGAAATGTCCGTGAAAACATTTTGCCTGGAAATATACCGAGTGAAATTGGGGTCTTATTATCTAATTCGCTACGCTTTTGTAGTTTATCTCTGATAACGCCCCTATTTGAACAAGTTGAATTTTCCAAAGACAATTTGCTTGCGTTAGAACATGAATAAATTATGTTAAAAATTATATATAATGAAAATAATCAACATGAAAAATTACTACAATTCCCACCTATTTTGATTTTAATTGCATTTTCTGATATGTTTCTATAGCTTTAGGAATGAAATTCGTATTATTATAATTAGATCGATTACTATTTGCCAAAAAAAAAGTTTTGAAAGTCATGCACTATAGTCATAGTTGAAATACTACTGTAACCAATTCCAAACCTCATCAGATTCCATCACTTTCGTCGATACTATTGAAAAAACTATTTCCAAAGTTTCCTATTAGCATAGATACTAACCGCAATCACTCAAATCATGAAATGACTATTTATCGAAATTATAATATAAATAATCAATTAGATCTACACCAATATTATTTAGTATAATTTGAAAAAGTAGGATGTAACTAGATTTGTCCACGAATGTTTTATAAAAATATCAATTACTCAGTTGATTCTTCAATAATGATTATACAGTGACGTCCATAGGTATGAAATAAATTTATGTTTAGCGTTATTATGTATTTGTTTAAAAAAACCTGAAACATGTTGATTTCTATTGTCAATTTGACAATTTATAGTATGAAAATATTACGCCCTTCTTGCACCCTGAATTATGAGCATCCCCTCAAAAATTTTAAATGAGAAGGAGGGTCGTGTGGCACCTTGTTCAAAAGAGATTTTCGTTCTCTGTTCAGCAATATTAAGTTTTTCAAATTTGGTGTAATCATAACTGAGAAAATTCATTTTAGAAAATGTTAAATTCTTATACTTTACATAGAATTAAGAAAGTACATAATGTTTGGGAAGTATTTTTCAATTTATTATACAATTAAATTATATGTTCAAAATGACCACCATTCACTTTTCGACAATAAGCTAATCGATCTTGGAATTCTCATACAAAATTTTGTAGGACCTCGTGTTGTTAATTTCTTCGGTTATCCTAACTTTTTAATCTGCGATATTGTCTGGTCTATTTAAATATATTTTTGATGTTAAATAACCTCATAAGAAATAATCAGGTATTTTCTTATCTGTTTTGCTAAACGTCAGGAAAAAGTCGTTCAAGACACCAAAAAATTATTTACAAAACCCACATGAATAATGTAATGTCAATCTAGTAGACTACTGTTATTTTGATAGTTTGTTTGGCGCCGACTCAAAATTAGTTACTTACATTAGTTTAGGAGCTTAGTTATTGAGACTAAGGAGGTTTATTTTATTTTTTACTTTTCAGTTCCGTATTTCGTCGGTTCAATTTTTTGTTGAAAAGTTCTGAACATTTAGTTTAATTGTAAAATAAATTGAAATATACTTCCTAAACATTATGTGACATTATTTCCTTCATTCTACGTAATGTATCAAAATTTTACATTTTCAAAATGAATTTTCTTAGTTATGATTGCACCAAATTTGGAAAACTCAATATTGCTGAACAGAAAATAAAAACCCCTTTCAAACAAGGTGCCACACGACCCCATTTCTCATTTGAAATTTTTGAGATGCTCATAATTCAGAGGGGGTGCAGGAACGGGGTAATATTTTCATACTGTAAATTGTCAAATTGGCAATAGAAATTGATGGGTTTCAGGTTTTTTTAAACAAATACATATTAACGCTAAAAATCAATTTATTCCATACCTATGGACCGCACTGTATATATAGGGTGTTAGTGAATAAGTGCGACAAACTTCTGGGGGTGATTCTGCATGAGAAAATAATGACAGTTTGCTATATAACTATTGTCCGCAAATGCTTCGTTTTCCGAGATACGGGGTGTTAAAGTATTTCTTAAAAACTAACTATTTATTTATTGCTCTGGAAACCGGTCCAGATATGCAGATGAAATTTGAAGAGTTTCAAGATGTAATTATTGCGCATTTTTTGACATGTAATTGCGAATTTTATATTCATCATTGATCATTTTAAAGAAAAAAATGGTACGCCACTGAGGTATTTCGAATAAAAAGGCATTTTCGAATTCCTCGTTCAATTTGTGACAAAAAATATCTACAGGTTTTTTATTGCATGGGGCGCTGTTTTTATGCAAAAAAAAAAATCTTAACCCGTATTTGTCATTACTTCAATACATTATCTAGTAGCGATGATAGTAGGCTACTGTCAACATTCTGTTAAATACGAATATATCAACGAAATGTCAAATTAGCGTTTCTTCATTTCTAGGCTTTCAGTTTGGTATAACATTAATGGTAATAAGTATTAAATTTTTCTTTTATCGAAAATAATGGAAAATTATACAAATGCGGAATTGTCAGATATGCATTTTGTCTATGGTCGAAGTAATGGAAATAGTCGGCAAGCTCGACGATTGTATGCTGAGTTGTATTCAGGACGTAGGGTACCCTATCACACAACATTTGCACGTCTTCACCAACGTTTGCGCGAAAATGGTACATTTAAAAAACAAACGGCTGACTGCGGGCGCCCTCGAGAAGTACGAACTGTGCAACTAGAATAAGCAGTTCTCGAGTTAATTGCGGAGTCACCTGAAACAGGTACTCGAAAAATTGCCAACATACTGAATGTAAGCAACTTCACTGTAATTAAAATTCTTGGAAAACAGCAATTGTATCCATTTCATATTCAACATGTGCAAGCTCTACTACCTAGAGACTTTCTTCCGCGCCTAGTTTTTTGCCATTGGATTCTTCATCAAATCGCTCAAATTCCTAATTTTTCAATTGGCCTTTTGTTTACTGACGAGGCTAATTTTGGACGACAGTGTATACGAAATATCCATAACAATCACCTCTGGGCTGAGGAAAATCCACATGGAATCATTGAAGCTCATTTTCAGCATCAGTTTTCAGTAAATGTATGGCTTGGGGTACTCGATAATCATTTAATCGGTCTATATTTCCGCCCACAACGACTAACAGGCGACTCTTACCTTCATTTCCTACATGAAGAGTTATCTGTTCTTCTTGAAGAAATTCCTCTACAGCTGAGACATGCATGATGGTTCATGCATGATGGTGAACCTGTCCATTTTAGCATTATTGTACGTAATCACTTAGATACAGTATATGCAAATCGTTGGATAGGTAGGGGAGGTACGGAACATTGGCCTCTTCGATCTCCGGATTCAAATCCTCTAGGTTTTTGCATTTGGGGTTTTCTTAAGTCATTAGTTTATTCCACTCCCGTCGAAAATGTTGAAGAACTGAGGAGTCGAATTATAGCCGGCTGTGAGACAATAAGAAATACACCAGGAATATTTGCGCGAATACGACAATCAATAAGGCGAAGAGCTGAATCATGTATCTCGTCTGAGGGAGGTAATTTTGAACATTTGTTGTAGCTTTGCGGCTATTTATTTATTAGTGATATTTTCTGTTATTGCTCTGGTTTAACGTTATTGTATCAGATAGTTTTTGATAATGTATTACACGATAAGATGTTTTAGTTTTTTGCATAAAAACGGCGCCCCATACGAAAAAAAGGCAGGACAGATTTTTTGTCACAAATTGACGAGGAATTCAATTTTTAATTTGAACTATCTCAGTGGCGTACCATTTCTTTCTTCAAAAAAATTGAGATCATTACCAGTATGCGCGCCAATTATGGATATAAAATTCGGATTTGCATCTGTCTACGGGTGCCGTGAATGGACCCGGCTTTTCCGTTTGTTGGAGGTTATACGAGTTTTTGGGCGGAAGTGAATCTGCCCAAAACCAGGGTAAGGTTTAAACCTAAGCCTCTCCAACTCGGCCATTGTGTAGAATTGTCCACTCCAAGGTTGTCGGGCCATGGTTCATTCATCTTAATCTGGTGAGGATGTGCTCGGGGGATAGCCGACAACTCCTTCCGTCAGGTATGTAGGCTACGCAAATGTGCGGCCTGGGCAGCTCGTCACCAGTGACATATTTCAGGAAGGACCCTTCCCATGGCTGGAGCGCATTAATTGCGCCTTCCAACCAGTAAGCGCTCTCCTGGCCATCACAGGCGACCAGATCGCCATGTGCAGCCTTGTGGTCCCCCGTCCGGAATGTCCACAACAGTAGCCAAAATGGCGTATTGAAGAGATTCCAGATGACTGGCCTTCAAGGAAGTTGTCGGGTGGTCTAGGTGGAGAATTCCCACCTTGACCACACGCAGCAGCATTCTCGCTGTTCGTCGGTTTTACCTGACAAAGATTTTGATTCTGCCGTGCAAGGCTTTTTCGCCATTGCCTCGGGAGAATCATCACTGGAACGAATCCGCTTGCTAGTCCCAGCTTGCTCAGAGAGAGTTTGTATCCGCACTTGTGTTTCTGCTCACGTTCCTCCAGGATTTGTTTTGAGGCAGAGTTGTAAGGTATACCGCTCTTAAGGAGACGACAAGTCTCTTTCTGTCTGCTCCACCAAGTTTCTTGGGCTCACCTTCGGATTCAGGAGTTGGAGAACTGAGAAGCTCTCGTTCCTGATTCGATGTTACAGGGAGGTTTGCTGGAGTCGAAGGATCGACATCCATCCCCTCTGTAGACTCATTGTCAGATAGGTTTAAATTTTTGTTTATTTCGTCCATATGAATTTCCACGAGTAGCTGGGGAAGAGTGGTCGATCATGACCTGGGCCCACGTCTTCGTGACAAGGCTTCTTACAACGAGACTGTGCTCGGTATCTCGAAGGTGACACTGAAAGGCTCAGTGCTATCTATCCCCTCAGCACGGAACGCACACCTTAGGATTAAGCCATCGTTGGGGTGAAATTCGGTAAGAGAATAGCAGAGTGATTCTGCTATTTTGTCATCCAGCAGTGCTACGTGGAGGCAAATACCCGAGAGCCGAGTTCAACCACCACTCCACAGCCTAAGCCTGCTTGCGTGCAAAAGATAGCAAGCAGCATTCCAGGTGGTGAAGTGATCGTCAATAACAGCCAAACCCGCCTGAAATGATTTACCTGTATGAGAAACAGAATTATTGTGGCAAGAGAACTCAACCATTTTAATGAACGTCATCCATAAAACATATTATTCGCGATTACAAACTTAAGGAATGAAAAGGCTACACCACGAGTACTTGATGAAGCTGCTAATGTAGACAATTTGCAATGAATCCTCAATTTACGTTGCGGAAGGCTGCAAGGGAAATAGGAATTTGTCATAAATCGGTGCGGAAAGTTCTGATATATCCAAGTTTTTTCCGTATAAAATGAAAATTTCGCAAGAACTATGTGATGATGCCTCTTATAGAAGAATATAAATTTGCGAACCGATGACTAACTCAGTTGATGCTGTGCCTGAACCCATAAAAAACTTTTGTTTTGGTGATGAATGTCCTCCCTTTCTTTATGGGGAGGTCAATAAGCAAAACTGCCGATATTGGAATGATAAAAATTGATAAATTCATGGAAGCCTTACTTATTAATGGCAGTCTGAATGGAGAATTGTACCTCAATATGTTGGAAACTACGATAGTGCCTTCAATTGTGGACCAGCTGAAAAATCAAATTGATCCAGACGGCAACCGAGTCTTGAATGAAGATCAGCTTCGTTACCAAGAAGACGGCGCTCCACCGCACTATTACGGCCCCGTGAGAGGACCTATCGAGTGACCTCCAAGATCTCTAGATTTGTCCCCCTCAAATTTTTCCTAAGGGGTCATCTGAAATCTACAGTTCATAAGACTCAACCAGCTTCAATTGGAGAACTTGAGGACCGCATTAGATCAGAATGCCGAAATATCTTCGGCGAAACTTTCGCGAAAGTGAGACAGAAATTTGAAAACAGGATCGTGAATGCGATGTCTCTCCTGCGTCAATGTTACGAATGATTTCTGGTGAGTACTCTCTTTTGGAAAACATTTTTCTTTGCCTCATTCATCTTTAAGAGTTCTTAATTAAGACTGGAATAGAAAATCAAATAACTATCTGAATGAAAATGCAAATTTCCAATTTAAGATTTTTTCTTTTGAGTTAGGGCTTTTTCAGACTATCTATCAGATGTAGTTCAATGTCCAGCGTGGCTTTAGCCGGGGAAATAGTTGTTTTATGTTAGACATTCACAAAAAAATAACTTCATTTTAATCGTGGATTTTCAATTCACAGAAAAATCTTCCTATCAATATTCAATTGAGAATGTTTCCCTTTTCAACATGAATACCCCACAAGAGGTTATCTTGACGATGGAAGATAGTGACTCAAGTTTATCTTTCAGTCGCAGATGATTCCACATCTGATTTTATGAACATCCTGTTTATATTTTCAACAAATCAATCTATCATACCCCATGACAGGTTTTAATGTCAGAAAACACTAATTTCAAAGTGTCTCTCCAAAAGAAATTATTCTAACTTTTTCCATCTTTGCAAAGGGAGATTGATTCTTGAAAATGTGTTTCCCATTTCTTCCGGTCTTCCTGATGATCGTGGAAGCGTGAAATAGATTTTCGTCGACAACAATGTATTGAAGACCTAGTGAATGCGATGTCTCTCCTGCGTCAATGTTACGAATGATTTTTGGTGAGTACTTTCTTTTGGAAAACATTCTTCTTTGCCTCATTCATTTTCAGGAGTTCTTAATTAAGACTGGAATAGAAAATCAAATAACTATCTGAATGAAAATGCAAATTTTCAATTCAAGATTTTTTCTTTTGAGTGAGGGCTTTTTCAGAATATCTATCAGATGCAGTTCAATGTCCAGCGTGGCTTTGCCGGGGAAGTGGTTGTTTTCTGTTAGACATTCACAAAAAAATAACTTCATTTTAATCGTGGATTTTTCAATTCACAGAAAAATCTTTCTATCAATATTCAATTGAGAATGTTTCCCTTTTCAACATGAATACCCCACAAGAGGTTATCTTGACGATGGAAGATAGTGACTCAAGTTTATCTTTCAGTAGCAGATGATTCCACATCTGATTTTATGAACATCCTGTTTATATTTTCAACAAATCAATCTATCATACCCCATGACAGGTTTTAATGTCAGAAAACACTAATTTCAAAGAGTCTCTCTTACTTGTTCCATCTTTGCAAAGTGAGATTGCTTCTTGAAAATGTGTTTCCCATTTCTTCCGGTCTTCCTGATGATCGTGGAAGCGTGAAATAGATTTTCGTCGACAAAAATGTATTGAAGACCTAGTGAATGCGATGTCTCTCCTGCGTCAATGTTACGAATGATTTCTGGTGAGTACTCTCTTTTGGAAAACATTCTTTTTTGCCTCATTCATCTTTATGAGTTCTTAATTAAGACTGGAATAGAAAATCAAATAACTATCTGAATAAAAATGCAAATTTTCAATTTAAGATTTTTCCTTTTGAGTTAGGGCTTTTTCAGAATATCTATCAGATGTAGTTCAATGTCCAGCGTGGCTTAAGCCGGGGAAGTAGTTGTTTTCTGTTAGACATTCACAAAAAAATAACTTCATTTTGATCGTGGATTTTTCAATTCACAGAAAAATCTTTCTATCAATATTCAATTGAGAATGTTTCCCTTTTCTCCAATAATTATATTCTCGTAATCACTACCATGACACTTCAGAACACTGGAAACATTATAAACTAGGGGGTACGCCATTGCAAAGTGAGGGCGTCTCTAGGCAACCACCAATCATATTTGGGCGTCTTTAATGACGTCACTAATGCGATATGTTTTATAGTGTGCGGGAGATTTGGTCGACAGTGAATTTCTTAAATGACATTAGACAGTTGGAATTGCTTTGAGGGTTGCAGTGTGCGCTGTATTGAAAGAACAAGGGAATATGGTGGTTATCAAGGGACCACACTTATTTGTCATTAATATTAATATTATGATGAACAATAATACGGAAAGCAATATTACATATGGTCATTTATTTTTTGGAATTGAATTCTGAAATCTGATTAAATGTACGGGTGTCATTCTGGAACGTATTGTTAGACAACGGAACTTTTAAAGAATTTCGAATATAAAAAAAAATCTGGAAATTACGAGAATAAAAAATGTCTCTTTTGTCCATTATATATAAATATATATATATAATATATATATATTTATATACATAGAACGGATAGTCGTTGCTGACTAAGGGATGGAACCAGTAAATAGTGGGGTATTGCAGCAAATAAAAGAGAACTCTTTGAAGGTTGTCCAAGCTTTCGGAAATTTTATTAATTATTTCCATCATCAGGGAAAATCTTTGTGGAGAATGATTATACAGGTATTGAACTATAATGGTTGACACATTATGAAGGATGAATGATGATATACTACAGTTTGAAATAACTAGTTAAGTATTGAAATAAGAATCATTACAATTTCAGTCTATTGGTGACTGTAATTTCCCCATTGATGGGGAAATGACAATTTAACGAGTTAATGAATGCTCTCAATCTCTCTGACAGATATTTTCATTATAAAAGTATATTTTTCATCACCTGGTATGGTGTTTCCTTCAAAAACACATTCCTTGCGCCTGTTTTACCTCTACCTCAAATTCAACTCATTCATATTTCCGAAATAAACATTGACTGTTACTCAACTGGGATATTCTTTTATTATTCTGTTTGTTTATTTTGTTACTGACATTGAAATTTTCTTGAAGACGCGCTGGATTTACATGTACACATATACCATGGACGTTTTGAGAAAAATTAAATAGGGTAACTTCCACATATCAAAATTCAATAAATGTGGAAATAGAGGAAGGGTTTTTAAATGATCCGATTTCATAAAAAAGTTTATCTTTTTGACGTGCATTTTAAATTTTCCACTCAAATTTAATAGTTCATGATGGTGGCCCTGCCAATGTTGGGAAGAGGGTTTGTCATTTATGGTCCGATTTGACTAAATATCAGTATCTGGGGATTTTTAGGGAGCGGATTACGATCTATTGACCAAAAAATCTAATTTAATTTTTTTTAATTTCCTGAAAAATATATTATTGGAGTGCACTAGAGAGCTGAAAATATTTTATCTTCAATGTATGAGGTGAATTATTTTCTTATAAGATAGTTTGAAAAGATAGCAGAGAAGTTTTGGACCTCTCGACACGTTTTTAATTTTGACATAAAAATAATAAGTACCTACCAAGTCCTTGTGGATGGCTGAAATAAAAACAGTATAAAATTCTCTGTGTAAGTTTGAAATTATGTGAAATTCATCGAGAAAAATAAATCGAATTTTTCAATTAAATTAGGCTAACTGATTGCCTAGGTTGGACTAGGGGTTATGGGGCAACATTAAAAAATAACGCAAACTTCTACGCAAAATGGAAAACATTTTATAATCAATTCTATTCAACACATAACTTAAATTAAGACAGCAAAAAATAATAATGGAATTTGAGTTAGTGTTCTAACCACTGTTTCCACCCGACGCGGGTTCGACTCCCACAACCGGTGGAATATTTTTCAAGGCCCCCAGCGTGGTTTCGGATCCCACTATGGAAGGGAAGGCTCCCGTGATCTTAACTCGTACAAGTGTTCTGAGGGATGGTAAAATAACTGACAAAGTGGTCAAAAAACAATTTAACATTTCTTATGATGATAGATATTAAGTCAAGTAGTACTATTAAGCCTGTCATATATCAAAGAAGATATGTAGCAGCCACTATGCAATCTAACAACTTAAAAATATACTCTCCGAACAACAACTAATGAATTTCTACTATGCAACATACTCTCGATTATCCTATAATATTATAATATGGGAAAACTCTAGATTATCAACAAAATTGTTTATTTTACAGAAAAAAAAATCGTCTCATCTTTGGAATACATAAGAGAACTTCCTGTAAAGGCCTCTCTCAATCAAACAAAATTCTAAGTCTCCCCTGTATCTATATCTACAAAAATATTCTATTCGTTGAAAATAATCTGGAAGACTTCATTAAAAGTGCTGACAATCATAACAAGGCATGGTAATCTTCTTCGCATACCGCCTCATCGGACAACTTTTTTTGAAAAGAGTCAATCTTATACTGGCATACAGTTGTATAATTAACTACCAAGCTCTATAAGAGAAATCCAAATTTTTTATGTATTCAAAAAATCTCTCAAAGATCTCCTGTGGCAATACTCATTCTATAATCTGAATGAAATTATGGAATGTAGCTTTTAACACAATTGTATTTCTTTATATATTTACCTAAGATATAACATATTTTATGTATTCTCAATTTCTCTACTGACTTTTCCTAATATCATGTAAATGGTCTCAATGGAATAAAATATTATTTATTTATTTTATAATTCTACCTCCAGTAATTGAGTCTTCTCCATTTGCATTTTTCACCATGGTATTTTTTTTATGTGAACCTCTGCACAGCAAGCTTTTCACTGGACTATGTCATTTTCATTGTCTTCATCGCATATAAAAAAACTTGAATAGTTTGAATTTTTAAAAAATAAATCCGAAAATTTCTGCTTTTTTGCTAGATTCATCTATTTTTTTCCTCTCATCTAGTTGTAATGTACGGTATTGATAACAGCTTTGTGGGACATTCTAGCTTCTCTTGTTTTCACACATTCTATGAAACCTGAGTAACATTATGTTTAGAAGATTAGGATGGAGATTGTCCAAAATGATAGACAGAGAGTCGGAGGTAGAGGTTCTTGGTCCAGGAATGACTAAGGTATCAAAGTTTGGTAAAGTTGAAATGGTTGGCACATATTTACTCCTAGGCTTGTTATGTTATATTGAGAGCGGTTGAAATTGTTGAAGGTTCGTAATGGTTTTCAATTTTTGAAGATAATCGATTAAGATAACTCCATGACTATCCCAGAAAACAGTCGCCATCAATTTCCCAGCCGAAAAAACATTTTTTGCTTCTTTTGCAGGCGATTCTTTCTTCACAGTCCACTGTTTTGAGTGTATTTTTGTTTCTGGTGTATCCAAGTTCCATCTGAAGTTATTAATTGGCGCTAAAACTCTGATTCATTGCGCCAGAACTGCAACAACAGAGTGTTGGAATGTCCATTGGAACATGTTTTTGGTCTAACGTGAGCAAACGTGGCACCCAACGCACGGACAGCTTTTTCATGCCTAATTCTTCATACAATATGTGACAAACAGGTTTTTGGACATATTCATAGCCTCTGCTATCTCTCCCACTTTGATTCGACGGTGGTTTAGCACCATGCTATTAGTCAGTGGTTGCAGTTTTTGTACGTCCCGAACGTTCATCGTCTCCCAAGTTGGTACCGCCACGTTTGAATTCAGCTGCCAAATATACCTGTCCATAGAAAGGCACCGGTAAACGTGCCACCGACCAAAATGGTTCTTTAAAAGCACACAGGTATTTGTGCCACCAACAGTAAAGTTGTGGAACGAAAACTACTTAGTACCTAATTCTTTAAAACTGTAATTGGGTTTGCAAAAAATTTGCTTTGGCAATGATGTAAATAATAGAAAAAAGTGCATATGTCATATGGTTCATCAATTTTACTATGTCTTAACAGCTAGGCCTCAAAAACTATGTCTTAAAAACTATTGCTTAAAAAGTAAATCTTAAAAATATATCCTAAAAATGTCTTGAAACTAACTACATGAATTAAACATCACATAAATCACTTAATGAGTATAATTATTTAGGTAAACTTAAATGGGAGACACATTTGACTTGAGACAATCTTTGAAATTTAATTTTTGTAACACATAACTCTGTCAGTGTTTTTAACTTATTCCTGACGTAGGCGTCCTTAATTTTTGCGGGCGTTTGTAAACTTCACATTTTGACATAGATATCTGTTTGAAATTATTTAAATTTCTCCACAAAGATGGGTGAGTAGTGTAGAATGATTCGTTAAATTTGGAATGAAATGATTCGCAAGCATTTGTAGTTCTTGTGACTGAAGGGTTACACTCTGCCATAAATGTGCTGGAAAATCAGAGTCTTCTTCAATGTGAGATTTGTTCTTCCGCAATATTTAAAAATAAAAAGTCTTCACTTCAGCACGTTTTTTGGGCTTGTAATTTTCTAAAACGCTAACTACTTCTTCTATGCTTTTGGTAAGGGTCCTGGCAATACTTTTCGTCTGCAGTTATAAAAAAATTTTTCTAACATTTTCTCTGTCTTTTGTCGTTAATGTAGTTAGTAAATCGACTTCCAACTCACGTCGTATGATTTTTATGGCTTTTCTGCGATGTCATTTCCGGCTTTTCTTTTGCAGCTTGTATAATTTCTGAAATAATATGACGATTTACTTTTGGAACATCTGCTTCGTGATTATGATCATTTTGTGTTCTGTTTATTACATGATCGGGTCCTAGCACAGTAAACACTTTGGCAGAGCACTTTTACTTCAGCTTTATATACCGCCGATATGTTTCATTACTTTTTAAAATATTTTATTTTTTAAGTTTAAAATTTGTTAGCACCAAAAGCTCATTTTCGTAAATAATTTCAATGATTTTAAGGTCCATTTTAAACGTAACAATAAGATATCTATAAGTAACGGCAATCAAAGAGATAATAACCGTCATAACCAACCAGAAATTTTTGAATTCAATTGAATACCTATCCGAATTCAATTGAATACCTATCCTGACAGGTAAGCTACCCTTTTTGTCCGGTAGCAGGATTACCTGGGCCATTTGAAAATCCTTAATTCCTAACAGGTACAATAATATTTTTGGTGGCAAGATCACCTCCGCCGGCTATAGCAATTCTAGTAGATAGCCAAGCAGCTATCAATGCGTTGAGCTCTTCTGGCATCGACTATAGGTACTACTGAATGAACATCCCAAGTAATATTGGGCACAGTGAGTATGAAATAATGAATAGGCGACATCACAAACGCGTAAATTTGGTTCAAATGTGCTAGTTTTTCCTAGAAGATATTATGTTATATTCGAATAAACGCCGCTCTAAAACCCTTCAATTTAGTGAGACATTCAAACTACCGGCTTCTTCTTGTGACGTCATGAGCCCTCTGATTGGCATATTCCTGAGTTGCCAGTTTCACAATTTTTTGGAATTCCTGAGGAAATCAGTGAAACATCACTTGTGTCAGCATGTATTATATTGAAATGGAGACCACGTATTCAATACTTGTTCTTGATTTCATTATTTTTTCAGCCTGCTCACACTATGAATAACGTTTGGCAACGCTGTAAAACAACTCTGAGAATTTATTTGATCGGTAATAGTACAGGACTTGTTTCGTCACATTTCAGTGCGGTTTCCGCTGTGTTCAAAAAGGAACATTTATTTAAAAAAAAAACAGTTTCGAAAAAAAAATCCAACCATTTTTCTCATGGTTCTGGAAAATGTGATATTTTTTCTAGAAATTAGTGATCCCGCCTATTTTGCTTTCTGGGGATTTTATGTGGTCATGGGAGCATATAGCGAACTGTAATTCATTTATAATAAAATTATAAAATAGAAAATCAAAATTGTTTTGAAATATTTTTTGTTGTTGTGACTGCATCCATATCGATCTTATTTGCAACGAATGAAGGCTATTTGACAGATACAGTATTCAAGATAAATCATAAAAACATTAATTTTGAATTTGAAATACTTTCAGTACATATTTCGAAATTTATATAAATATTCAATAACCATATGACTTATGAATGGATTCGTAGCAGAATGAACAAAATTGAACGAAACATAACCTATATTCAACGAAAAGCAACACCAACAATGCTTAACGATCTCTCAAAAAATAGACTAGAATGACTAGTTTTTACCAGAGGTCGTGGTTCTGTGACAGATGCATAAAGAACAGAAAATCCTAACTTTACGATCACTATAAATATCTTAGTCAAACCACATATACTACCCCCCTAGTCAAAAAAAAGATTTCATGTTTGTTCATACAAAAAGTTTTATCAAGCAAATCAGAATACTGGGCATCATACAAGTCTTGAATATTTTGATGCGATCTTTGAGTAGAATTATGATTTTAAGGAATTTCAAAATGTGGAATTACTTATTTCTGTAAAATGATCCAAATATTCTACTGACACAGGAAGAATAAATCGCTCTGCAAATCATCAAATTCTGTAATGTCCTTCTTCCGCTTATACTTTCCATTTCTAACAAGCTGGCTATAAAACAGGTAGTTTTTCTCATCCATTTCAGGTCAACAGATGTTTTACACTCGCAAAGGCCTCTTTTACTACTTTTGCTGTTGTTAAAATTATCATTTGCGAATACTCATTTGATTAAGTTTATCTTTCGGAATAGAAAAACAATTAATTTCCCAACCCTTTTCTATCGCCGCCTCTGAAATAAGCTCAGGAATTTTATGAATGGTAACGCATTCTTCAGCCACTATCATAGTAAACTATGAAATACCAAACAACTGAAGAACTTAGCCGCGCGCCAGACCATTTTATGCTTTATCGTAATCTACTAGAAGGGGGCATCGGAAAATAGTTATTCTATTGGCCCCGAAAGTTTTTTAAGGTTCCCTGGATCCTAGAGCCGTAGTATGAATTTAGATGCCCATGAGTAAGGGTATTTCTACGACTTTTCGATAATGATGTAGTTTTGGTTTTTATGTTTGTTGTTCGGTTGTTTTATGTTTTTGTTTTTCTTTTATCGCGTAATTAATGGAGAGTGAGCTTGAGAATGGCAGAGGTGAGTATATTTTTATTATACGCAATTCAGTAAATGATATATAGAATATGCGATTCTGTGGCGCACTTCATTATGTTTGACAATATATATTGAATCAACAATACTTCAGAAAATTACAATATATAAGTCGAAAACCCTTTAGTCGAACGCTGTAATGCACCATATGAATCATAAAAAAAATTCCCACGCTTTTTAAAGCTTAATTTATGATGTGTTGTACCAGCTCCATGTGCTTGTAAAGGTACGTTTGTAATAATTTGAAATTTGGTTAATCCATTTATGCATTGATATAAAAATTATTACATTTTTTAACATGTTATGTCATTTGATGATTATTTTGTATGGTGATTGTTTTAAACGACTTAGTGTGTGTATTGAAAATTTCATTATTGTTCTTTTGTATCATTCGTCTGCACAAGATGAGATCAGAGTACTCATCCACAAAAGGATTTTTTTTTACTGGTGTTAAGTATTATCTCAGTATCTCGAGATTCTTGATTGTATTGAAGTATTGGAAAAGGATTGCACCACTCTACTTCAAACATCTTGTTTACTATTTATATAAGACCCTGGAGCAAACGATAAATCATTTATAATCATTGTTTTTATTTCATTACACTTTACGCCACACGTTCATATGTGAGAGACTTAATTCTTTATTTGCATTATGGAAACAAAATATCACAACACATGTAGTTAGTAAATCGAAAATTATATTCACAAATATATTTTTTATTTACGTCTGATCAAACTTTTATTTTTTGTTTAGTTACATTTTGTAAGTTTGACTGTTACTTTTTATTTACCTATCCACATGGTTTATTTCGATTCGATTTTCACAGTAACAAGTATTTTGAATAGATCGTGTGAATCGAGCTCTGAACGTTTTCGTAATGTTTGTAGAGAGTTTATATTTGCAAAAAGCTTTTAACAGAATTACTAAAACAGTATATCTGCATCTGTATTATTAGAGAGTAATCAGTAGAAACAAAAATGGTTTAACACGTTTTTGTGGGGAGCTTGCAGGATAACTTTAATGCGTTGGGCGTTGGGAGAAAAAGTATTTTTATATTTTGGATATCCTATATTATAACGGGGAAATTATATCAAAATCATAACGAGAAGGGCTTTGGCCATTTGGCAAAATTTTCTCAATATAAAGTAAATGTTTGAGTTATTTTCTCCGGAATAAACACCCAAAAATCCAACTGTTGTTTGAATTTCTAAACAGTGTTATGTGAAGCTCAAAAAATTTCATATGATATTTAACGGTTTAAAAATGAATCATGAAATTGTTTGTTTTCTTCATTGTTTCAAATTTGAAAGGATATTACATTGATCTCGTTTTATTTTCAACCAGATGATTCAACTTTAATTTGATCAAGAAAAATAAAATGTTGATCATGAGGTATTGGTTTAGTTGTCTGATTATTTTGCCCAATTATTATAAACTGTTTTTCACCAGAAAATGATCGTTAGGTAGTAGTACTCAAATACAAAATCTTAACTTTTTTTCTAATGCTGTCACATTAATGAATAAATGGAAATTGGGTTCTTTCGATTGTTCCAATCTGGTTGGACGGGAAAATTATTACCATTGATCTCCGTCAACCAGGTGATTCAATTTAAATTTGATCAAATAAATAAAATTACAAATCTGTGTCTGATTAAATATTAAAATATTTTCATTGAAAAGACAAGGAAGGAGAAGGATTCAGATCCCTCTGAATGCTTCTCAATATGTTATCTGAATCAAATCAAAAGGAAGAAGAGAAACTTATTTGTTTTGGTTAGATTTACCTAAAAAAATTCTATAAAGATATGAAAGAAAAGAAAATTCATATGCATAACCCTTTTGAAAATATGAAGGGTCACTCGGCTTGTGAACGAAAGCATACAAGGATTATAGACAGTACTTTCTCAGGTTTTATATTATATTATTTGTATAGTTTATCTCAAACTGATTAACACGAACGAAAGAACATAAAATAAAAGGAGTATAAATGCAGTTCATCGAGATTTTGATGAAAATTATTATTGATCCCAATTTTGTTTCATTCGGTTGAAAAATAGGCCCTATTTTCATGTCCAGAAATTTTACAAAAACTGACAGTACCTACAAATAGACTTTTTTCAAAATTACATGGAAAATTTGAAGATTTGTTTCGGGACTGTTCACGGAAGACATTCGGAATGACTACAAAGTTATAAAATTGATTCACTAGGATTTCCATGAGATTTCCAATATTGAAAAGGGAAACATTCTGAATTGATATAAATAACGAATTACAGTGGTTAAAAATCTGATTTGTTTTTGAAAATATGTTCTGTTCTTTGTAAAATTTTGAGTAGAGCCACCCGCGTAGTTTCAGGTGACCTACTCAGAGGAAAACTTCGGCAATTTCCGAATGCAATAATCATTTAACTTGACATTTGAATAAGGTAGAATGTTGAACTGTGTGGTAAATGTATACATTGCAGGCTGCCTGAGATAGATATTGAATTTCAAAGTGAAGAAAACATCTAACCTTGTTATAACCAAACTGGTGATAAAGTCAGAACTAGTTGACTTCGTACTCTGCTTTGAGGCTCTTAACATTCACCGAAACATTCCTTCGCAATTGCATATTGTTTTGAATAAATAATTATTTAAAAAAAAGTTAAAGACAAGATTTTATTGCTTTGCATGTGTGATGTAGGTTATTCCGTGAGTTATAGATTCAAAAGCTTGCTGCGCAAAGTTTTCAGTTCGAATACAAAAGCGGCAAGCTTTTGAATCTATAACTCACGGAATAACCTACGTCACACATTCAAAGTAATTATTTTACGCTTTAGTGCAGTTGAATAAAAGCTTGTCTTTTAAAAGGTTCTTTATTGATTATTCTAATTTGTGCTTTTTAGTACTCAAGTACTCCTTAATCTATGCACTTTTGTTGAAGCATCGTTATTATGAGGCCTTTTTCCTGAAAGTTTTGAGCTATTTAGTCATTCAATAAGGAGATCATCTGAAGATTAGGTCATCCGCCAGCTTCAATTTATAAGTTTCAACTAAAAATCAATAATCTTCGACTGAATTCATAATCTCAAAATCCAATAACCCCGTCATACCAATGTTGAATCAAATCGGGCCATATTACAAAACTCGTCTGCCATCTTAAATTTGTGAATTTTGGTAAAAAATTCATAATCTCCGACCCCGAAACCCCCCCCTCCCCATACCAATTTTGAATAGAATCGAACAGAAATCATCGGGCATCTTGGAGCCGCCATTATGATTTTATGAATTTTGAAAAAACAAACCTAATCTTTGACCCTGAAACCCCCCATATACTAATATTGAATAGAATCGGTCCATAAATCTAAATCTCATCCGCCATCTTGGAGCGCCATTTTGTTTTTTTCTATAACATAAATTCCATGAACCGCCATATTAGTTTCATGAATTTTAACAAAAAATTTATAATATCGGACTCCGAAAACCCCCACATAGAAATTTTGAATAGAATTGGACCATAATCATGAAAATCCTCCGCCACTTTGGAGCCGCCATCTTGAATTTATAAGTTTTGACAAAAAATGCATTATTCCGAAAACCCCCACATACCAATTTTGGATCGAATCGTACCATAATCACAAAACTCGTCCGCCTTTTCGTTTTTTCTCTAACAAATTTCATAATACCAGGTCAACGGAATTATGAATACCTGCCAAATTTCAATCGGATGTCGGCAAGTGTTCAAAAAATGGATTACTAATTTTGAACCGGAAAGAATGACTGACATACGAACGAAGCAAATTAAATGAGAGCTTGTAATAAAAATCACGGCCATCGTTATGATTCAGACTGAACTGAATACTGTTGCCAAGCAATATTCTCGCATGCACGGTTTACGAACAAAAATTTGTTAGATTCTACTAGTGTTTTCCGATTGCCTGGTGAATAAAATATCGTAATTAGCAACCAATCAGAAAACAGTTCGCGTTGTGCAGGAGAATTAATTTGTACATTATTGCCTTCGTCTTTTGCTGGCTTTCAAAACTAAACACCGAGCTGTTCCGGGTGTATTTTGACGAGTGGAAGACAAGATGAATCATTCGTCGCATTTATGAATGAAGTAGTAAATTTCAATTCTGCTTGGATTCCGGAGTAGCCAATCACTGTGCGGGCGTTCACTAGATATCTAGTACGAAAACGCCCGCAATTGGTGAATCCATCCAGAATGTAAATTACCTACTTCATTCCAATATGCCACGAGTGATTCATTTCGTCTTCTACTCTTCAAAATACGCACGGAACAGCTCGGTGTTTAGTTTTGAGAGAGAAATACAAAGACAATAATGTACAAATTAATTCTCCTGTACATCGCGTACTGTTTTCTAATTGGTTGCTAATTACGATCTTTTATTCATCAGCCAATCAGAACACAATAGTAGAATCTAACAACCTTTTGTTCGTAAACCGTGCATGCGAGAATATTGCTTGGCATCAGTGTTCAGTTCACCCGATGTCTGAATCATAACAATGGCCGTGGTTTTTCAAAACAATATGCAATTGCGAATGAATGTGCCTCAAAGCAGATTATGAAGTCAAATAGTTCTGACTTTATCACCAGGTTGAAAATAACAAGGTTCGATGTTTTCCTCACTTTGAAATGGAATATTCATCTCAGGCAGCCTGCAATGTATACATATACTACGCAGTTCAACATTCTACCTCATTCAAATGTCGTGTTAAATGTTTATTGCCTTCGGCAATTACCAAAGTTTTCCTCTGAGTAGGTCACCTGAAGTTGAATTTTACAAAGAAAAAAAAAGTTTCAATTTTTTATTTTACATTTTTAACCACTGTTATTCGTTATATAATGGCACTATACACTCGTCATTTAGGAGTGTGCAAGAGGTTAGATAACATCCTGTATATATATCTGTATCTATATATATATATATATATATATATATATATATATATCTTTATTAAATCAGCAGAGCTCACTGTAATCTAATCCCAAACTAACTATAAGTTGGTCAAACATCCATCAGAAAACAACTATTTTCCTGGCTAATGCATCGACGAACGTTGGGTTACATCTCAATACGAGATAATGTTGTAAATGTTTGTTGTGAAACAGATACACTTCAATCAATCCTATTCGGGTTGACCACCTGCAAGCCGGATTCGGGTTTTTTGCCCCTTATGAGTGCAGGGTAGGTCATGCAGATAACAACTGATGTACGCAAACTCGAATGGATTCTTTTTTCTTCTGGGTCCTCGATTTTAACTTCTGAGTGAAGACTTAGCCTTTTTAATACGCTTGTAACTAACAAACAATGTAATCAAATTTTGGAAGTCAATTTTTACCTACTTCTAATTGTCGAATCGAAATATATATATATATATATATATATATATATATAGATATATATATATATATATATATATAGAAGGGTAGTAGTTGCTGACTAGTTGGGAATAAACTAGGTAATGGTGGGGAATACAACAATGTCAATAAGATAACTCTTTGAAGGTTGTCCAAGCATTCGGAAATTATTTCATTTCCATCATCAGGGAAACTATAATGAATCAATACATATGTGAATATTCTCAATTAACAATTATTCAGGTCCTACTTACATCTCTGTTGAGGATGGTTGACAAAATGTTGGAATTCATTATAAACATGACACTTGACTGGTAAAACATTCGTTACAATACCACACAAGATAAAAACGTATATATACTTCTTACTTAAGGTTATATTATGGCATACAAACAATATAAAATAAAAGTTCATTCAATCATGTTGGTTGGAATTCTACTGATAAGCTTCTTGAGCCCACTTCCAAGACCACTAAAGACAATTGACAAGACAGTTGACGATGACATCCGTCATACCAAGTGACACCAACCGCGTGTGTGCAATACCAACTTTGTTTGTGTACCCACTGTGTTTGTGTACCAACTGATGTTGTGACCAAAATCATTTACTTTTGTTATTCATTGCTAATAATTGAATTAAATTTGTTGAATTGAAAATTATTGAAACAAGTTCGTAATTGTATCATGAGGAATTTTGGAAAGAAAAATAATAACTTTATAATATTAATGATTGGTCATAGTGTCATTATTATTAGGTTTGTTTTCTAATCACAACAAGAAGGAATAAATCCCACTCGAGTGATTGATATCTGTTCTCTTATTTATGCAATCTGCATCTTGGGATATAAAGGCCATTTCTTGCTAAAATTTCCGCTGAATCATAACTCATGCGATGGTCATATATATATATATATATATATATATATATATATATATATATATATATATATATATATATATATATATTGTTATGTTAGGAAGGACCAGTAATATATTTTAAAGGTCAAAAAGAAATAATTTCTTAAAATATCCAGAAAAAATAAAATAAATATTTGATAGTTAGTAGCTCATAAGATATTGTTTTTACATTTTTTTGAGATTATATTTCCTTTATGAAGCCTCTGTATAACATTGATAGGTAAATATATGCAAATCTATAATGCAATCATTTTCCTGCATTTTCAAAAATGATTACAACATATAATTGTTTGAAATACAAAAAAAGTCTAGATTTACAAAATTATTATGGATTAAATGTGATCAACAAAATTATAAGGTTGAAACATACAGTATATGAAATTGCATCTAACTAAAATAGCCAATGGGAGAACAAGAAACTTCTTGATGACAATAGCCAATCAGGGAACAGAGATGGTGAGATAAAAGATTTGAAATTGTGGAAAAGGAAGAACATAGAAACGTCAAAGATAATTATGATCAAATATTGTATTTAGTTTATAAGAAATGTAAAATATGTTAGTTGATAAGTTTTCTCAAATAACACCAAATTAGTGAAAGTGCGACAAGAAAGTGCGCGATTTTGAAAATTCAAATAAAAAGACAAAACAGAAATGGTATCCAGGTGGAGAAAAAACAAAGCGAGGAGGAGATTGAAAAAACTTTTAAAAAGAAGCCACGTACAAAATTTGAGAAAATTTGAGGATTTTCACTACTGATAAGGTAGTTTTTCCTACAATAAAAAACCAATTCATCCACTGAATAATTTCGACACAAAATAAATAAGGATAAAAGAAGATTACCTTTTTTGTCCTCCACATGAAAACTTGTCCAAGCTGATTGCAGGGATTTTGGATGGTTCCTTCGCAATGGAAAGTTCCTGAGAGGAGTGAATGAAACAGAAATTCAGATTATGGCCAGGTAATGCATCAGCGACATTCCAGCTCCAGGTTTAGTGCACATCACAAACAGAATCACTTTACAAAGTAACTCGTATATCTGAAGAACTTTATATAATTTGGTATTGAACTATAAAAGAATTCTCCCAACTCAAAAGAAAAAAGTGAGGATATATTTACAATATCCACCACTGTTTTTCATTATTTTATGAAAATTTGTCAATTGCTCATAGCTATAAGTTATCTATCGCAGTCCAGGTTAATATAAGTTTTCCTGAATAAAGGAAATAGTTGTTTTTGATAATTTCTGGTTTACTTTCCACAATGATATGCTAATATCTCACCGATAAACACTGAACTGAAATAGTTCGAATGACATCAAGACAGGCAGTGGCTCTATTGCCAGTACCGACTCCTGAGGCGAAGGCGTTCCAACTGAGTTTTGTCGTGGTAAGAAAAGGAAGTACAAAGAGTAAAAATGATAAAAATTTCACAAAAATTCAATAACATTGTTATGGTATTGGGTGGAAGAAATAAATTCACAAAACATATAAATATCAATAGAAATTATTATATTCTACCTAATCATATCAAATTGACTTCCAAAGTAAGGGCAAAATAACAATCATTATTTCATTACAATTTGACAACCAACATAAAGGCAAATAAGGTAATAACAATTGGAAGCAACGTGGCGAGAAAACATTAACGTTAGCTGGCAATTATTATTTCATAACCATTTGGCAAAATTGGTAATTGATATAACAAACAATTGTCGCCCAATGAAAGGCAAAATTAACAATTAGCTATCATCATATCAGAACAATTGGTACCCAACATAAAGGCAATGAAGGTAGAGAAAATATTTGTGGGTAAAATTAACAACAATTGTTATATCTTAACAATTGGCTTCCCAAAGCAGTGCGAGAATATTTGTAATCATATTAATAATAAATTAAATAATTAACAAAACAACCCATCATAACAATTGGCTTCCAACGCGGAGCGAAAATAATTATCATATCAAATCATAATAACAATAAATCATCTCACAAATCCATTATATATATATATATATATATATATATATATATATATATATATATATTGGATGACAAAACTATAATTTGGTATCTTGAAGCTGATCTGATGATGGAGCCAGGAGGTGGATAGTGGAACTCTTCAGTGGCTACTAGTAAAATATGGTGAATTTACTGAGACCGTTCTCACCATAACAACAATTCAAATATATGGCGAATGCACTGGTTCCCAGCATATTCGCCAAAATTCAGTTATTAATAACTTCCATCTCATGTGGATGAATCAATCGAAGAGTTTTTCTCCCGTAGTCTTTTTTAGTCTTATCTAGCAATATCGACTACAAAGTTGAAAATAAGAATAAAGTCATTGACCAAAACTGATAACAAGAAACTCACGCTTTTTTACATATAAGAAATTTTTTATTCAGTGGGTATTCTAATGATTCTCAACTTTTTAGTCCTTATTGCTATATATTAGTGTTTTTTTAGGTTTTTCAAACTACAATTTTATTCTTTCATCTCATTAGGATTGTATTAATCTGGGTTCTTTCGCATGTTTTGGATAGTTAGCATGAATCGAGGCATAAACACTAACTGACGTACCCATCCTAGCGGTTTAAATGTGAATACTTTTTTCGGCAGATTCTGCCAATCCTTGGATGTTCTTTATTAGGATTATTTCAGTAAGTATTAGTCTTATCATGAAAAAATCTCTCAGTTCGTGAAGTGCTGGGCACAGTTCTACTAGATGGGCATTCTCTACTATCTGTGGGTTATTTATTTCATGTATCCTTGGCCTAGGTTGCTGTTGTCTCGGTATCTCCTTCGTTCCTTCCTTTGTTCCGAAACTCGAGAAGTAAGGGCATCCTCCGTAATTCGACTTATGTGGATTGTCACAATTTCTTGCTAGGTTCATCATCCTTGAGCATGTTGGAGGGATTTGTTGTTGCCCGCACATTGCCTACTAACTGAATAAGCCTTACAATTCGCTGCACTGTGTCCGAATTTTTGACAGTTGTAATAGTCTGATTCACAAGTGCCATTCCGTCCCGTTGAAGAAGGCCTTAACGTAAAATTATGACCAAGATGTCATTGGATGCGGAATTTTATCTAGATATGATTCACGCTTTGTTCCATGTCTCGCAAAATAGTTTAAAAGTTATGAACAATTTAGTTAAAAATTGCAGATATCGGAAATCTGAAAAAAGATCCAAAGCGAACAGGAAATTTCCTAAAAAAGTCCCGGAACTGTAGCACCAATATTTATCATTTTATTTGAGCGGTGAAAATACGGGTGAAAACGGACTCGGAACGCGCGCGCGTCGCTCTGCTCGGATGCTTAAACAAAAAAATTGCTTCTGTTAATCAACAAATTTGTCCAAGTTGGAAGTAAACAAAAAACCTCGATTATTTTTGAACCGGAAGCCGGAAAAAAATCATTTTTGTTGAGCTGTTCTTTGAAGGCTTAAAAATTTTTTTCCTTTTTTCATTAACAATTGAAGATGCTGAAAAACTAAAACCATAGATAAAACATTGAAAACTTGAAAAAAATTTACGAGGTTTTTTGTTTACTTCCAACTTGGTAAAATTTGTTAATTAACAAAAGTATAATTAATAATGAAATTGAGATATTTAATTTTTGCCGGCGGATTATTGTTCATTCAACTATCCAGCAAGTGCGTGATCTTTTTCATCCCTTAATATTCATATTTAATTAGTTAAAATATTTTTTTTGTTTAAGCATCCGAGCAGAGCAACGCGCGCGCGCCCCGTGTCATCCGTTTTCACCCATATTTTCACCGCTCGATTAAAATTATAAATATTGGTGCTACAGTTCCGGGAGGAAAAACTTTTTTTAACTAAATTGTTTATAATTTTTTTTTCTGCGAGACATGGGACAAAGCGTTAATCATATCTACATAAAATTCCGCATCCAATGACATCTTGGTCATAATTTTACTGAAGGCCTTCTCCAACGGAACGAACTGGCTCTTGTGAGCCAGACTATAACACTGACCAATCCTTTTTTTTGCGTCTCTGATGTTCAAAATGTACATTCGTATTGAGTTCCGGGAACAATCACGAGGATGATTGGCATCGGTCGTCCTTCACGATTCATAAAACGGGCGACTACTCTTGGTGTAAAGCCTTCATTAATCAGTTCTTTGTCACTCTCGTCCGGATGGATATCCTCTGCTACCCCGTTAAAGATGGCCCTGATTTCCTTCGACTCTCTTCTATCATAAGTATGGAATGGCACTTTATGTTGTTCCCAAATATCGGCACATTTGTCGTACATTTCTAGCATAGCTAGATGCATTTTTATAGCATCTCTTCCCTAGGTTTCTGAGAAGCTCACTAGTTTCTGGCCACAGTTTTTTATCCCTAACCACTATCGCCTGTGGGGGTATCGGCTTTTAAGTGTTTCCAACTTCCTTTCCTAGGTTCGACATCATCCAGCGCATACACTCCATAGATGGAGGCAGCGAACTAACAGTTAAAATTGTTTTAATTGAATTGAAATTATTTATAATGAATCCATATCAGGTCTATGTTAGACCAATTAAGTTGAAAAATCATCCTCATCACAAGGAAAAATTTATTGAAAACCGGACTATAGCCGACACGCCCAGTTTGTTTTCATCTAACTCTTTAAAACTATATAATTAAAAAACAGACATATTTGACATCATTTGTGTCTAGTGATACCATTTTCATTTTGTTCATGGGTTCCAACCATAATCAGTAAACATACAAAATGTTCCTGTTCAGTATTGGCGAAATATATTTTTATCCACTTTTGTGATTCCACACGTGCTAAATGGTAGTTTATGTGAAAAAGTTGTCCTTCGGTATATAACTTCTCGGAGGAGATTGGATTGCACGCATCTTGGATACCAGTGTTAGCCAAGTGAGGTTAGGTAGTGTTAATTTTTTAACGCATGCGAATTTCAGGTTCGGAGCTCATTATTAGAAAATGGTGTCGCTAGACCCGAGTTTTGTCATCGACCATCAGGAATATATTTGTCGTATTTGAATTGGGAACGTAGTAGGAATCGAAATAAATATCTATTGACCGCCAAATCAAATCAGAAAATCAAATATTCGTTCGACATTTTATAAATGGGGCAAACGCTGAGCTGTTTTTTATCAGAAATGGTAGTTTTTGATCTTTTACCGGAAACATTTATGTTTCACAGATATCTTTTATTATGCTTCCTACCTGAAATTAAAAATTATCCCAACTTGTTTTAATGTTATTCTACTTTCTGACTGAAAATATTAAGCTTTTTACAAAAACATTTCTGTGTCAAAAGAATAGTAGTGACATTTTTTTAGAAAAAAAAAGGTAAATTTGTTGGAAATAAATAATATCAGAATGCATTCAACTCACTTTTCTCGAAAACGGGTGCTCCTATCTACTTGGCAAGTTTTTTTTTCATTAATAAAAATTCAATTGCATTTTTTTAACATATAAAAAATGATACCAGAATTGTAAATAGCCTAACAAAATCATTCAAAAATTTAAATTGGTTCAAGTTTGAGAAAGACCACAAGCCGTCCTGATGATTGGGAAACCATGAAACAGTTGTAGGCGGATGGTGGCTTTCTTGGACATGAAACAAATATTTTTTTGTTATTTGTTTGCGTTACTCGGAACGCACTAGAAGCTTGACTTTTGGTGTCGTGGATTGGCCTATACTGACAGCTGTTCCTGAAATTGAACTCCATTTCACTAGGTCTGAGCTTTACTCCGAAAATTATAGATGTCACATCAATAATTTTTGCATTTTATATAGGGACTTCCTCTTTTCCTCTCGGGAATGTATAGATGGGGTCAAAATATTACCAGTATTTCATATAACTTTTGTTCCTAAAAGCCTTCGTTACCAAGTTACGGGCCCTCAAAGTTACAAAATGAAAAATGTTTTTCTTTGATAACTTCCAAAGTGGATATTCAAAATCATCCAAATTTTGGTGATTGACTAAGAAATGAATTTTCTCGATGAGCTTTCATGCAGGAGTCAGTTGTTTTGCTACAAAGTCAGGAACGACTACCCCCGATGGTCCACACCCCAAAACTGTGAAATGACAGATAATTTTTCAATAGTTTTCAACAAAATAAGGTTACGTAGACAATTTTCTGAATGAAAGTACTCGTGTGGAAAGTCGGTCGGAGCAACGATTCTTGATAAAAATGCAGTTTTACTCGACGACATCAAACGCGATCGTCCACCATTATTTGAAATGAAAAATATTAACAGTAGAAATACTAATGCTAACTATTGAATGAATGTGGTTTTTTGTGGAGGAACAACGTTTCTTGACATATTTTTCGGGTAACCTTCCACAGTCTGAAAATGAAAATATAATCAGGAAAATTTATACAGTTGAAAAAGCAAAAAAGACTCTGCGAGCAAAAATCAAAATTATAAAACAATTAAAGGAGATTTAGAAGATTTTGAGAACGGGGGCAGATATAGTCCCCGAAACGTCAAGCAAAAACTATATAGAGAAGTATCTTTTGAATTTTTAAAAAATTTTTTTTGATAGGCAAATTCAGAAAACGGCAAGTTATTGACAAATTGAATCATTTTTCCATAGGAAATATAATTTGGTGAACGCAATAACTTATCGGGGTGAACTAATCAGTTTGCCCTTTCTACACTTGTATAGATTTTCCTGATTATATTTTCATTTTCAGACTGTGGAAGGTTACCCAAAAAACATGTCAAGAAACTAATGCTAACGTTAATTCAACAACATTTATAACATGGATAATACAAAATATGCTAAAATAAAGTCGTAAACAAAAGGTACAGTACCTAGTTGAAAGTTTCATTCACAATGTAGATATTTTTTCAAATGAAATATCAGGTTATGTAGATTCGTGGTGTTTTTGAACTAACAAGCTACTCCACTATGAAATATCGAATTCAGTCAATATTTTGTATGTACGCGTGGAATAAGCACGTTTCGTGTTGTGTTATCTGAATCTCAACATTGGGATGTTGCAAATTCGTATTCACAGCTTAAATGTTGAGGAGTTTCACTGATAAGTATAATTTCATGGTAGAAAATGTTTAACCCGAAGATAAATTTAGCTGAAAAAACGCACATCGGAAGACAAAACTAATAAAGAGCAAACGAATAAACTACAAAAACGGCTTCACATGAATAGGTGAAAAATATCAGGTGAATAAATTTATGTTCCATTTCTTCCACAGATGTTGACAAAAACACCTTGTAGAATGAAATAAAATTAGTGTGGATACAAAATGACAACAGGAATGCGATTTTGTTTTGTTGAATGGTGCGTTGTCATTGTATTGTCAATATTCTAATGGGACAGTTTGAAGTGTTTTGATATGGCCGAACAGTTTACATTCAACGAATATGCAGATATGCATGCATTGTATGGACGAGCATTTGGTAATGCTGCAGAAGCCCGTCGTCTGTATGCCGAGCATTTTCCCAATCGAACGTTACCGGCAAGAGAAACATTCGAGTGTGTGGATCGCAGCTTGAGGGAGACAGGTATGTCCAATGGATAATTAATTGGAGCCTGTTATTTTATTCCGATATTATTGTAGGTTCAGTTTTGCCAGAACGAGGTGGTGGGGGCGCTCCTAGGGCTGTGCGTACCGTTGTATTGGAGGAAATCATTTTGGAAGCTGTATCTGAGGATCCTTCAAAGAGCATCAGAAACCTATCAGATCAGTTCCATACATCCAAGTCCACTATTCATAGAATTATTAGGGAACAACTGCCCACCCATATCACATCCAGAAGGTACAAGCCATGACACCTGAAGATTTTCCAGCACGACTGGAATATGCCAATTGGTTCCTGGATAAGCAAAGAGAGGATATGACTTTTATTACTCGAGTTTTATTCACTGATGAAGCAGGTTTCAGTAGAGATGAAGTAATCAACTCTTATAATCTCCACATATGGGCCGGAAAAAATCCCCATTGGATATTGCAAACCAAACACCAACGGAAATTCAACGTGAATGTTTGGGCTGGTATCATAGGAAACCATCTCATAGGACCATTCGTTCTACATGACCGATTGAATGGACAACGTTATTTGGAGTTCATTCAGAACGATTTGAATGGACTTTTGGAACATGATCCATTGCAAACCCGAAGAGATATGTGGTTTGCTTGATGGCGCTCCTCCTCATTTCAGTTTGATTATGCTGGACCATCTGAACCAGATTTTCCCCAATAAATGGATTAGTAGAGGTGCGCCATATTCATGGCCACCGAAGTCTCCGGATTTAGATCCATTGGATTTCTTTCTGTGGGAGCATCTGAAAAGCCTCGTCTACGCAACACCTATTCACACCAGAGATGCCTTGTTGAATAGAATTACATTACATTGTAAAGCCATACGAAACGACCCTGGCATGCTATTTCAAGTGCAGAGAGGGTGTTTGCGCCGACTAAGAAAATGTATTGAGAGGCACGGGGGTCATATCGAGCAGTTTTTGTAGCGGATTTTGCATTTCTGTTTGCTCTTGAGGCTTGCGATTGATTATTTACACCATGAGTTTTGTAAGGTAAACGTGTTTGCATGATAAAAATTCGTTATGAACATTGTTATTATTCCTATTTTCATTACAAATTAATCTTTCCGAATAATGGTAGACATCTCAGGTTGGATGTCGTCGAACAAAATTGCATTTTTATCAAAAATCGTTGCTCCGATCGATTTTCCACACGAGTACTTTTATTCAGGAAACTGTCCAGGTAACCTTGATTTGTTAAAAGATATTGACAAATCCCAGTCATTTTAAAGTTTTGGGGTGTGGACCATCGGGGGTAGTCCGTTCCTGACTTTGTAGCAAAACAACTGACTCCTGCCTGAAAGCTCATCGAAGGAATTCATTTGTTTAGTCAATCACCAAAATTCAGATGATTTTGAATATTCACTTTGTAAGTTATCAAAGAAAAACATTTTTCATTTTGTAATTTTGAGGGCCCGTAACTTGGTAACGAAGGCTTTTAGGAACAAAAGTTATATGAAGTCCAGGGACACCCTGTATATACTTTACTAGAACATATTTGACCATTCGGGAAACAGTCCAGTATTCTCAGGCTGATACGCCACTGGTTCGTAGTTTTATGTCCCATCATACTAATTAAAAAAGATTTATCGAGGTATCAGTCGGTTGCTGTAGGGTCAAAAGAAAAATGCATTTGAAAAATTTCCGGCAGGTGGTAAATAATGAGTTAATGAATCGTGGCTGATAAGACAGAATTTTTGGAAAATGTTTGCCGCCTTGAAAGTAATAGGCCTCCTACAGAGAAAACACCATCCATTAGTTGTTGCACTTCAATAGCATATCAATTAAAATACTGGACGAATTATTTTAATGGAATCTCGATTTCATTGAATGATTATTGCATATTTTCAAAATAATTGATGAATATAAAATTTTTGGGCAAAGACGATGGAAATTTGTCTTAGCTTCATTTCGTTCGAGGCAAAGTTTGTCGGAAAATACATGCATAATGATACAGTGTGCAGTGATGGTGGAGAAAAAAAAATTGAAATGCTGCATTATTTTGCGCCTGGCTGCAATCACAGACAACCAAGTAATTGCAATTTATATTTAATGCCAACAAAAGAAAAAGATTCAAAAATGTAGATGAAATACTTGACATGGTATGTAACAAATACATTCATGAGATGAATCATGAATATTACTGTTTGGAAAGTGAATTTTCAGCCGAACCGACAAAAAAAACTATAAAAATAGTCGTGTGTGTTGTTGTCACTTCAAAGATGGTTTGAAAGAAAATGGACCTATTATTCGTAATCCAGGATCCAAATTACACATTTCTAAATATTCAGATGAAAGACTGTTTTCACCCAGTGAAATGCTTTTCATATCATCCTGAAAGTATTCATTTATAACAGATTAACCAAACAGATCACAGTCACAAATAATATCACAACCTTAATCGGACCTGTAATGATTAAGGATTGACGCACAGCAGAAATCATCTACGACACACTGAAATCTTTTGAACAACACTGGTTTCAATTTCAATTTAGGGATAAATAGAAGTAGATTTTGATGTAGAATGGTCATGAAAATACGCACTAATGATGAAGGCACCCAATATTTGATGTCTATATAATAATATTCACTTTTAGATAGTGCATAAGACTCCCATGTTGAAAAATTTAATATGGATCTCCCCCAAGAAGTGATTTTATCCTCACTAATATATTATTTTCCTTTGTTCCAAAAAAAAAGACGTAAATGAAGATATATATATATATATATATATAAATATATATATATATATATATATAAATATATATATATATATATATATATATATATATATATATATATATATATATATATATATATATATATATATATATATATATTATAAAATACATTTTCAGTGAAATGGCTTTTTCGGTCAAGTTACGATGTTTGTGGGCACTTGTTAATGAAGTATTATCGAGAGAAAACAATTTTTTTTCTCTCATTCTTTCCGTCTTTATTGAGATCTGAACGGTACTTTCTGTAAAATACGATGAAACCTCATAAAGCTCAATGTTAAATATGAAATTACAAATGCTAATATCGTTTTACTGGTTCTCGTCAAAAATTTAATTGGATATTTTTCTTGTCATAATCTACTATGCTGAATTTCAAATTTCATTAAATTCTGAACATTAATTCTAAATCCGACAATACTAACTTGAATGCTTGTGAATGGTTGATATATGCATAAGGGATCATTTCGCGTTCTAGGATTGTTAAATTAAATTATTACAATATGTCTGATATGGCGATGCAGATATTTTGAGTGTCTCAATGACCTATGACGTGCTTATATGAATATGTAAATAATCTGCAACGTGCCTTCATGAGAAGTTGCTTATCATCGGGCTATTGAGGTACTCTAAATCTGAGATGTGTGCATAGTACTCGGATTGTGTCTGAATTCATGATATGTCAGGTGCATTTCTATGAATTTAATTGAGACACTAATTTGCCTGTATACCATTGGATAACATTATGGTTTTTCAGAATAGTACATATGTTCTGAAATGTTGTGAATACTAATTCCTTTCTTCCGTAGAATATATTACCTCTGACAAATACTCTCAGTGTTAATTTTTCTATGTCATCCTCCACGTCTTTTTCTACTGTTTCTCATATGCCTCCCTTCAAAATATTCTAATCTGACTAGGAATCAAGAAATGAATCGGACACCACTCCCAATTAGTATGTGACCTATGAAGATGAACTTAATCTTATAAACTAAGTGAGCAATTGAAGAAAACACTAAGATATTTTCGAACATACTATCATTCTATGGAGTGGGTCTACATTATTTTCAGTCAGTGTATTTCGAATAGATTCTCCTGCATCCGAGCGACCTTGTAGTTGGAAAGCCAAATAGCCGAATGTAAACAAAACTAAATAGCTGAGGTATGCAGGCTACGCATTTCTTGGAATTCTTTTCGACGCACTTCCGAGAATTCCGAGACCCTACCCCCCACAGTGCCGTAAAGATGCTTTTCTTGTTTCCAATAATTTGATATAACGTGTTTCTAGTTTCTGTTATTCTTCTGAAGACCATCCATTCGCTTTTGAATGGAATTGAATACGTGACATTGGAAAGATTCTGGAATTCTTTCGTTAATTAATAAAACTTATCTGGTATCTTAAGAATATTCTAAATATTTCATGAACTTTTATATTTGTCCCCATTAGAATATAGTTCCTTGATAATTTCCGAATTTGTTCATCTTTTCTTGGGGATTTTTCTCAAATTATTAAAATTAAGGTGTATTGGGTTGAATAACTCACAAACAGATGCGTTGCGTCTACGATTTTTTCAACTGAAAGTTTTTATTTCAATAATAAATAACAAATATTCTTCATAGAAGTGTCCTGTATCACTTAGTAGCGAGAACAATTATAATAATAATATTTTTATTGCCATGGGCTTCATGTGAAACATCAGCAACGTCAGATACCTACCGAGGGTTAAGAGTACACACATTCACACATACATATAAATAAGTACTTAGCATTATTTGCATAAAAATATAAAGTATAGATAAAAACGTATAGATGAAATAGCTTACAGGATACATTCATACGTGACTGAATGATGAAAAAATATTAAAATACACGTCTAATGAATACAATGCATTTGCAGTCAAATATTCTTTCATAGTTCGTTTAAATATACTCATAGTGCTCATTTCTTCGAAATGTGGAGGCAATGCATTATATATTTTCATACAACTATAGTAGGGACCTTCTAGAATAAAGTTGTTTTATGCCGAGGGACTCGCAGATTTTCACCTCCTCTGGTTATTATATTGCAGATATGGTACAGGAAAAGATTGCACATTTTTCCTAGCAAAAATTGCAATGTATATGTAGGCTCAATGAACAGTCATAATTCCTAATTTGAAGAACGATTGTCTGCAGGAGGTGTAATTTTTTAGGTTAAGCATAGTTCTTATTATTTTTTCTGAAAAACCCACAACTGCTAAAAGACCTTGTAGCTAAATTGCCTGATATATTGAGACTGAGATGGGGCGAAGTTATAATGAGAAAAGGTGGTAGTGTGTGTTTGGAATACTTCTCAACCTGGATCAGTGTAATGGCTACGGCCGCGTCTTTTGTGAGTTCCCCAAAGCAATTCACAACAATGGAAAGCAAATTCAGTCCGAGAAGACAATTCAATCCTAGGAGAACTGAGACTATACTCAATACGAACTTCAAAACAAAAACACATGTTTCACAAAGAATACGTCTGTCCTACAATGAAGTCAGATGGTGTTGAAAAAAGGAGGAAAGTTATAACAGACAAAGGGTTATGCTTTTGTTGCATTGGGAAAGGACATCATGAGTTCAAATGCAAGGAAAGGCAGGAGTGTATGGTGGGAGGATGCACATTTTTCCACCATTTCCTACTTCCCAAAAGTTATCCTGAAGAAAATAAAGTCGTTAGTGAGGCCTGAGACAAGAAATGAAGTGGTTCGTTCCATGAAACATGAAACGGGAAAAGTTTCACTAAGAATGCTACTACCTGGCCCTAATAGAGCACTGCAGATACTAGCAATATGTGATGAAGTTTCGACAGTAACTTTGGTCGATGAAAGCATTTCAAAAAACTTGGTCTCCGTGATGAAAAAAAAAACACTCTGTATACAATGGACAAATGAAATAACTTCTACTCTCGACAAATTAGAGAAAGTTACCATGGAAATTTCTGTACTGTGGGAACACTCTGTTGTTTAAGAAATGAATAGTGTCAGAACTGTTGAAAAGTTGTCATTGCAATCACAAACAGTGAATATGGAAAATGGAAAAAGGTGGAACACATGAAGAACCTTCCAATCAAGAGCATCAATAATGAGAAACCTATGATACTCATTGGACAATATATCATCAACTTAATAGTTCCCAGACAAATACGTTGTGACCTCCAATCGCCACGGAATGCAAATTAGGGTGGTCCCTGCATGGTTCCAGTAGTCCAGTAGAGAAAAAAGGTTTTAATAAGACGAAACACACAATGTAGGTCGCATTTATCCTTACTATTTGTGAAAGATGGTTAAAAAAATATTCAGCGTCCATGGAAAAAACAAGTGTCTCTGAAAAACACGGGTTGATCAGATTATAACCAAATTTATAATGCTTTTATGAAGGTGAGAATGGAAAGGGACGAATCAGTTAGAGGTTCATACTGCTTGTTATGCTTCCTACAGCCATTTATAGAAGCCGATAGGCTTTTGGTAAGGATAGCATTGTGTAGGTAGGGATGCCTTCCAAAGGAGGCATCAAGCAGAGGGCAATTGATTTGACCTTCTTAATTCTCACCTTTATTATAGTAATGCAATTTTGGTTTATTTTGATCTCTAATAACGACTGATATGACTTTCACTATCTTCACTTTCATGTTCTGACGAAAGATGAACTTGGAATTGAGGTGAAACTTCACAGCACATCCAGGAGAGACTTTTTTGTAATCTCCTATCCACAGGAAGTCGAGTGAATCATGAGTATGTCTCAACTATTGAATCGATTTCCAAAATTAGATAATAATGCTTGCTTATTTTTATCAACTTACCGAATCTTGCATATAGCATCTTCCATGTCTCTCAGGATTCATATCCCTGCCTGAATCATCACTATATCTCCCAAATACATCTGAAACTTAGGATTGAAGCTACTTTGGAATGTGGGCGCGATATCCATAAACCAGGAGCAGCGCAATTAATCTAAATAACGATCACCGGTACATCGACTAGGAGATATGTTTCCAAAGTAGCTACTACAACCACATGCAGAGAAACTTGAATCGTGACATGCAGATCAAAGTACATCTGCTACATTAAATCTTTGTACACCCGGGTGCCTATCCAGGCAGCTATAATTTGAAATACGTAATGAATCGAAGAACATATCGTCAATTCGGCAAAACATTGCATCAAGGATACCAATTGATGATGACCATCGATGAAAATCGACAGAAAAAGTTACCGGTTTTGGAACCATTGACTGGAACAACATTTTTCTTAACGTAAATGAAGGGGAACACATGCAGCATTAGCTCTCGGTCGGTATAATATCCTATCTCAAGAATTATAAGAACTGAATACTACTGGAGTGCCAAAGAGGTATACGAAATACCCTGTAGATAATGTGGGAATACGTATATTGGCCAAACAAATAGGAGAATCAATATTCGAAAAGAAGATCAGAAGACAAAATAAGAAATGAAGTCACCATATTCCAATATGTATAACAGGATCCACAATCAATAATGATGACGAAAATATATGGAAAGAGACCAGAAAGATCAAGATGCCATACACGCTAACTCCATATCTACAGTGCGATCCATAGGTATGGAATAATTTAATTTTTAGCGTATTATGTATCTGTTTGAAAAAACCTAGAACAGGTCTATTTCTATTGTCAATTTGACAATTTACAGTTTGAAAATATTACCGCCTTCTTGCCCACCCCCTCTGAATTATAAGCACCCCCTCAGAAATTTTAAATGAGAAGGGGGGTAGTGTGGCACCTTTTTCATTCTCTGTTCAGCAATATTCAGTTTTTCAAATTTGGTGCCATCATAACAGAAAATTCATATTGAAAATGTAAAATTTTGATATTTCACGTAGGATGAAGGAAATAATGTCAGCTAATGTTTAGGAAGTATTTTTCAATTTAGTTTACAATTGAATTATATGTTCAAAATGACCACCATTCACTTCGTGACAATAAGCAAGTCGATCTTGTAATTATCGTACACCATTTTGTAGGACCTGAGGGGTTATGTTGTTAATTCCTTCCGTAATCCTAACTTTCGAATCTGCATATTGTCTGGCCTATTGAAATATACTTTGATTTGAAATAACCCCATAAGAAGTGATCGAGAGTCAAATCAGAGGTTCTAGGCGGCCATCCAATCGTTCCACGTCTTGCAGTCCACCTATTGTGAGAAACTTCGTTCAAATAATCTCTAACAATACGTTTGTAATGTGGTGGAGCTCCGTCTTGTTGATACCAAATTGATCTATCTATTGCATTTGGATCATTAACGACAGGAAGAAGTTTTTTCAATGTAGGCTGTAAAAAGTTTATCAAAAAATCTAGATAAACCCCACCATTAACTGTGCCTTCAAAAAAATAAGGGTCATTAATTTTGTTGTTAATGATACCAGCCCAAACGTTCACTTCTTTAGGATATTGTGTGTGAGCCTCACACATCCAATGATGATTTTCTCTGCTCTAATATCTAGTTTTGTCTATTAACCGTTCCATTCAAATGAAAAGTAGCTTCATCAGAAAAAACAATTTTGTTTATGAACTGCTTCCATTCTGTCCATCATCAGTCCACACAATTGTTGTCCCCTATCAGGATCATCCTCATTTAACTCCTGAACCAACTTTATAATGATGGCATTTTTCTTTATGTGAATCTCTCAATATCGACCATTCACTTACATCATTGTCGGCGGCAAGTTGTATACTATGCGGATTTTCCTCAACCGCTAACAGTACATCTAACTTTTTTCCTCAACCAATTTAACATTTCGACCTGGTTTCACGGAATTTTGTTTCTATTTTGCTAACTGTGGACTATGAGATGTGTTGACCAGGGTATTTATTATCAAACATTTCACAAATTTCTTTTTGAGTTCTTGTTTTATTACCGCATCCAATCTTAATTAAAAGGTCTATTCTTCGAGTTTCGGATGAATGAGCCATAGTTGAATCAAATACACACACACACATATTTTTCAATACACTGACGTGTATCAGCAACTTATCAATATCCAAATAACACTAGTACTAGTACTAGATTCACATTAACATTATTTATGTGGGTTTTGTGAATAATTTTTTGGTGTCTTGAACGAATTTTTCCTGACGTTTCGAAAACAGATAAAAAAAATACCTGATTATTTCTTATAGGGTTATTTAAAATCAAAAGTATATTTCAATAGACCAGACAATATTGCAGATTCAAAAGTAAGGATAACGGAAGGAATTAACAACTTAACCCCTGAGGTCCTACAAAATGATGTACGAGAATTCCAAGATCGACTTGCTTATTGTCAAGAAGTGAATGTTGGTCACTTTAAACATTCAATTTAATTGTAAAATAAATTGAAAAATAGTTCCTTAACATTAGCTGACATTATTTCCTCCATTCTACGTAAAGTATCAGCATTTTACATTTTCAAAATAAATTTTCTCAGTAATGATTGCACCAAATTTGAAAAACTGTATATTGCTGAACAGAGAATAAAAATCACTTTTTGAGGGGGTGCTCATAATTCAGAGGGGGTGCAAGAAGGGGGTAATATTTTCATACTGTAAATTGTCAAATTGACAATAAAAATCGATCTGATCCAGGTTTTTTGAACAAATACATAATAACGCTAAAAATTAATTTATTCCATACCTATGGACCGCACTGTATACATATTTACGACGATATATAATGTATATATATATATATATATATATATATATATATATTTATTTATTTACGATGCTAACTATCAACTAACGACCTTTGTACAGTCGCAGTTGAATAACAATTCCGGTTTGGCACATTAAAGAATTGAGTTTGGCCTATGTCACTCCCCATTGGATATAGCCATTTAAATTTATGTCGCACTTCGTAGGGGTATTCCACGCGACGTTGTTAATATTTGGAGGTAACAAGGTACGTTACATAATGCAACAAGCACCATATATAAGCGGAGGTAACATCGTATTGATAGTCTACAGCTGAATTAAAAATAAAATTTGTGGGTATGTCAATGTTTAACCTGCAAATGATTTTTAGAATTTGGGTTCTTGAATGCGAACCGAAGATGGAGGTAGGTAATAGCGTACCCGATGTTTCTATCGCGACCGCGGCTTTTTCAGGTTACCAAGTCAATTATAGCTGGGGCATCATTTTGAAATACTTAGACGTTTAGAGAAATTTTTTATTCATATTTTAAAATATTGTTCTAGCAATACCTGAAGAAAACCGTGGTTGCGGTCGAAACGTTGGGCTAAGATGAATGAACTCCCAAGAAACAATAATGAAAACTATATATATATATATATATATATATATATATATATATATATATACAGGGCGTATGCGTTATCCAACCACAGGGATACTGCGTACAGCGGACATTACACCGCCTACTGCACCCCCTCGTGAGGGAAGCCACTGATTATAACATAGACGACCCCTCGCGCTTCAAACGGCCCAGGCACTCCCTGGAGTGATGGGCCACTTATCAATACATACTGGGTAGTGAAAGCTGCATCCTCTATAGAAATGAACTTTCTTCCAAATTCTGAACCAAAGTTCCTTTTTCGGCCATTTTCGAGAACTATCATCATGGCAAGGTTTCTAGTCCTTGTTCAGTCAAAATTCTAAATTGGAGAATGGCTGTTGCCCACTTATTTCAGTCGAAAGAGTAAGAGCCTAAGGGTTACACTCGTTTTCAAGTAACAGTGATAGGAGACCATAAACCGCCTACTGCAGAAATCCGTACTATGGCACCTGGTACGAGTACAATGACGCTCATGCCTCTCCCATATCATCGACGTCTCTTGTGAGCGCTGAAGCTTATTAACTCTTATATGAGCAAGATAAAACCGATTCTCTCCTTCGAGCGATTTTCAATTTTATTTATTATATATTTGTTTTACCTTTAAAGATGAATAAATAACTGTTTTCTGTGATATTCTCATGTATGTTGATGCTGTAGCGGGGCTGATATCAAAACGATATGCTAAATCCTTGAGATCCAAATAAGTCTCAACTTTATCATTGTTAGTAACCCCTGCTCAAAAATTGCTAAGCTAGAATTGTAATGCGCTGGAATATTGTCTTTCAGGCTTCCCCAAGTGAGTATTTGTAACTTGTTAAATGAATTCAAACCAGTATCATACTTTGTTTTTATATCATTGTCTTCCAGAAAATTATAACACATCTCGAATTTTCCAATTTGTGTGAAGTCTTCTGCTGATATATTGTATATTGGTCTGATAGTGTTTAACATTTCCATTTGTTTGTACCTCCAATGAATCAAATTCTTCGATCTCATCAAGAACTTCCTACAAAATAAAGCAATACCTTGATGAAACTAAACAAAATAAAATGAAACTGTACCTCAGATATATCTTCTATCATATGTTTCCTTCTTTTCCTTGCTCTTTCTTCTCTGACAGAAATGATATGACCTATTTTACAAATCCCTTCATCATTTCCATATCCAATGGAACCCAGTCAGGACTATCTCCGTCATTCAACTCGCATGGTTTTCCTACAATATTATTATAAGCACTAACTCTGAAAATCGAATTATATCCCATGAATTTCTCATCAGACACAATATATTTACTGCACAGTCTAGTGTATTCAAGTTTGACTTCTGTAAGTTCTTTTTTTCTGATAACGTGTATCCATTTTTGGCGCGTCCTTTTTGAAAGTTCGTTCAAGTCCACTTTATGTGTGCAAAACGTAGTTCACTAGATATTTCGTTCAGTCGATCACGATCCCTACGGCTTCCGCAATCCACAACACAACACGTTGTAGGCATATTTTCATGTTATGTAGGGAAATTGATATGTAATATCTGCCTCAAACAACGAATTTCAGCAAGTAGCTACAAAGACAAGTTGTAGTTTCCTTTTCATCAAAATAAACGACATGTGTGCCTACAGGCAGCCATCTTGATTTAATTTTGAGATCTCGAGGTAGTCTATTCGCTGTGTGCATTAGGCTTGAGGGGATAGATGAAACTATGACAGCGCCCATGGTGGCAGAAGTAGGTAATGATCCTGGTAATCACAAACACAAGCTGAAAACATTCAGTATCTGAGGTCTTCCCGTTTATTCACAAATCACTTAAAAATATTGTACCATACTTCAGATGATTAAATATCATTATTATCGTAGTGCCAACGGTCACGGTTGGGTAGTATAACATACATATAATAACAATGAGCCCTCGCTATTGCTGTGTAGTCGAACTGCATCACATAAACTACAGCAGAGAGATAAGTGTTCTTTCATTCCACGATATTTCAATCTCTAATTTCGGGACGTGAGGTTTTCATTCGATAAATATTTGAGATGTTTTCCGTTTTCTATTTGATCGTCCAGAAGTGGATAGTAAAAGTATTAACCAAGTTCCGTGGGACGGTGTTGAGCTGGTGATGAAAAGCAAAAAGTGACTTGAACTATGAGTTTGGGAACTCCTGGACGGTGTTGTAAACAGATCAAGCAGCCTTATGAACAGGGGACAGAGATACTTTCGATGTCTTTCCGAGTTGTCTATCATACATTCTATCAGGACAAAGTACCTCGCAGAGGATTATTTGTGTATTAATTTTCAAGAACTGGTTTCTGTTACAAAAGCAATTGGCTTTACATGAGAACTAATGTGAAATGTAATTCAATCGTTACTTGTACTAGATAAGCAATACGCACTATTTTGTTGACAATTATACGTGTTGGAGAGTGTTGAACGTGTTTGTATTATTTAGGGACCGTTCAACGTTCCTTGCAAGGGATTCCTCATTCTTTTTCTGATTATTATATCATTTGAGAATTTCATTAAATAGTTTTGCGTTGAATCTGATGTTATTTAGTTGTTTCCCGTCAGGGTTATATTGGTACTTTTAATTTGTTAAACTACTTGGCTCCCTCACTTTTTTATGTTCTCAAGACCTTATGAACCTGCGACTTCAGGACCACTTTTATAGGTTCCAGTTAACCTCTGGTTGAGTTAACTAGTGGTTAGAATAAAAATGATGCTCGTTTTATGAATGGATGAAGTCACATTATAACCACTAGTGAACTAAAAGTACACAGAAGTAGCATTCCATTATGATATTCAGAATATCTTGACTTGACATGGATAACCTCCAAATGCGGTGAACCATCTTATCAATACAAATGTTTTTTATCATTTACTCACTTTTTTCTTTGACAGAAAAAAACTTTCTGGAACTAGTAGTGAGCATAAAATTGTTACATCGTGGTAGAGTATTTAGAAATTGTTAAAAAAATTAAATTGTTACTCAGTGAGTATTGGAAATGAAACAGGAAATCTTCAGCTATCGAGTCACTAGAGGGCATTACCAGTCTTGCACACAGCGAATACATACTCACTCGGTCGATCCCTTTTACTTTCCCTACGAATCAAGAAAACTGTGTGTGTTACAATGACTTACAAATGATTTTTTAATATTTGTGGTTTGTTAAGTGCTTCAAAGTATCTGGCTTTATCTATCAGTTCTGACTTTCTCTACCAGTTTGAATATAACCAGGCTATTTCGTTTCATTAGTGAAAAATTCACGGTATTGCAGAGATACAGTTTGAATACGATTCGCCGATAGCCTGCAGCAAAAATTAATGAAGATTATCAGCTTTTTTCACATTTCTCGGACAATCAGTTCAAAATTCCACATACTTCAATGTATATCTTGCATACGGCGATCACAAGTTTTTTCTTGCGGCTCCGAGTAGCGGGTAACGTTAAGTTAGGCGGATAGTGGTTCTCAAAATATGGTCGAATTTGACAAAAAAAAAATTGAATTTTCAAATAAGAAATGTAGAATAGCGATATGACACGAAGCTTTTGAAAAGTAATTTCTCGCTGATTTTCTGTCAGAAAGTGAAAGAATTTTTTTTGTTGCGATTAGTTTTCTTTACACCATGAATCTCTGGGTTATTATGAGAGTTCAGTGAGCATAAACTTCTTTCATGCAATTCCAACACTATTAAGATGATGTTCTTTGAAATGAAATTATTTGTATTGACAAAAGAAAAATAAATTTATCGAAACTTTTTATTTGTTTCCATTTCCAAATCGATAGAAATGATTCACAGGATCCTAAAGTATGCCACGATTATAACAATTTTTTATTCTGATAAATCAGTAAATATTTATTCAATTTATCTTGTAGGTCAGAAGTAAACATCCGAAGTAGAACTAATAATTACACAATAATATTTATATTTACTAAAAGTAATAGATATTTTTTACAATTTGAATTGATAAGTGTTTGGAACCTTGATCTTTTTCTGTTGAAGAAAATGATAATTCAAAATATTTTTTATGCCTAATACACAACAATATATTGTTGGGACACCATATATTGTTATCAATTTGTATTCTTGAGGGTGTTACCTTATCCACATAAGGGCAAAATGTATGCCAGAAAGAAAGAAGAATAAAACACCCTCACCATTGATCTAGCTACTTTTTATTTTATTTTTCAAGGTTAACCATACTATAAAGTTGCCTTGTAATATTAAACTTCTACTGAAGATTGGTACTCAAGTCCCCAAACTGCATCCAGTTTCTTAAAATAGATTGTTTTATTTGTGGATTAGACTCCGAGATCTTCTCCCAGCCCCTTCAAATTATAATAATTATTCGATTTTTATCGGCTGTTCTTACTTCCTAGGATATACGCCAACAATGCTAATATGTATTTAAAAAAGAAAAGATAGGAATGTGCTTCCTCACTTTGGTATTATCTTGTAGTAATTCTTGTCCAGAACAATTTTTATTTTATGTTCATTAAAGACAAGTGATTTTTGCGTGGGAACAATTTTTTTTGGCAAAAAATCATGCGATCATAGAGTGCGGCTTTTTAAAATTCCCTCCTCCTCTGCTAACTTTTGAACAGTAGAACAACGGATCGAAAACAGTTTTGAATTATATCATTGATACTACTTTTTGAAATTGAAGACATTGTATTTGAGGGTTTGCAGGGTGTTGGACAAAAAACTATTCTACGTCTTTGCTAACGTTTCGCGAGTATATTCCTCGCTTCTTCTGAGCTTAGGCGTAATCAATCGTACAAAGTACTTCGTAAGCTCTGAAGAAGCGAGAAATATATTCGCAAAACGTTAGCGAAGACGTAGAATAGTTTTTTTTGTCCATCACCCTGCAATCCCTCAAATATAACTAATTTGGACGTAATCATAGCAAATAAAGACTCGAGTACTCGATAGATGGCACATCAACCTATAAATTTTAAATAGAATAGGGCGTCAAGTGGTACATCGTTGAAAAGTTAATTAATTTTTTTAATCATCTAATTTTTTTTTGAATTTCGTATATACGTTTTTCAAGGATATGCATTTGAAATGTCAAGTATAACAAAAAACAAAACTATTTTGTAGGACTTTTATTTATTGAAAATTAGAGGCAGAATTGTTGACAATAAATAAGGTGTTCGAAATGTCCGCCTAATGCTTCTTGACAATAAAATATTCGATTCGAAAATTCTTCCCGAACATTATATAACATATCTGCAGGTATACCAGTACTCACCCGTGTTATTCGTTGTTTCATTTGCGATAATTCCTTTCCAATATGAAGAGCAGGTAAGTGGTGTTATAAGCATATATCTATATATGAATATGAAAGGCGGATATCGAAGGGACTGTTGAAAATAAAATGGAAGAAATTTAATGGACATAGCATATAATATATATATATATATATATATATATATATAAATATACATATATATATATATAATATATATATAAATATAATATTATATATATATATATATAAATATTAATATTATATATATATATATATATATATATATATATACAGGCTCTTTCACACCCGTGAATGACGAGTGTATGATGCCATTTTCAAACCAATTGCAGTAATTAAACATCTGAAAAAAAATATTGTAAACATTTCTGTTCTTTGTAAAATTCGAGAAATTTTGGGTATCGCCTCCGGCCTAATTTCAGGATGATCTGCTCAGAGGAAAACTTTGGAACTTTAGCAATTGCCAAATGCAATAAACATTTCACTCGACATTTCAATAATGTAGAATGTTGAACTGATTGTGTGGTGAATGTATACAAAGAGTACATTTTCATTGCAGACTGACTGAGAAAGATATGCAATTTCGAAGTGAATAAAACAATACTAACCTCGTTATATCCAAACTGGTAGATGAAGTCAGCACTAGTAGATGGAATCAAGATAGCTTTGAGGCACTCATCGGATCACAATTATCAAAAAATCAGTTGTAAGAACCCAAAAGACACAATATTGCAATTATTTTCACAATATTATCGGCCATCATTGTGACACAGTGATTCAGAATGATACGTAAACGCTGTTGACAGGGATATGTTGTGTTTTCAAGAAGCCCGCACGCGCCTGTTGTTGTGCATCACAAAGCTGTTTACGAACAGATCTGACTACTGTTTTCTGATTGGCTGGTGAATGAATATCTTACTTCGCAACCAATCAGAATAGTTTTGGCGTCGATTAACTACTGTAGATGAAACTTGGATACACCTTTATACCCCAAAAACCAAAATACAGTCAAAACAGTGGATTGCGAATGGAAAATCGGCTCAAAAATGAGCAAAAAGTGTTTTTTCGGCTGGGAAAGTTATGGCGACTGTTTTTTGTGATAGTAATGGAGTTATCTCAATCGATTATTTTCAAAAAGGAAAAACCATCACAGGAGCATACCACGCATCTTTACTTGACATGGTGAAGACAGAAATTGCGGAAAAACGGGCACATTTGCAGAAAAAAATTTGTTCCTCCAAGGCAATGGCGGTTGCCATGACGAAAATCCACAAATTACGATTTGAACTATTCGACCACCCTCCTAACTTACCAGATCTAGCCCCAAGCGACTTCTTTCTGTTTCCTTAGCTAAAAGTTGCGCTCGGAGAACAAATGAGCAGGTCATCACCTTCGTAAACTACTATTTCGCAGAGAGAGACGCCAAGTACTACTTGGACGGGTTGAAGAGACGGGAGCATCGCTGGGAGGAATGTGTAGACTAACAGAGAGACTATATAGAAAATTAAAAATAAATTTGAAGAAAAAATATCTTGTATCTTTGTTGGGTCGGAATTTTTCAGTTCACCCTCGTAACTGTCACACACAAATTAAATGACGCAACTGGCAGACAATTTGACAGATGACATTCAAATGATATTTTATACAAAAACCAACATTTCCAAATCATCATTCATCTCTGGAAGAATTTCATTCCTTTTTTTTGTATGTTGGGGTTGTTGATCTCATAGAGCGCTTTCTCTTAATATGATTTTCCTTCTGTTTTTATTGGTGGTTATGTTTTCATAATCCTCAATCTCAACCAAGACTTTCTTTTCATGTTCAATTACTTCAGATGGTTCGACTACAGTTTTGGGTTCTAGAGAGGAGAATGGTGGGACGAATACTTGTTTTTTTCATATATTTCTTCTAATTCGAAGAACTTTGATCTTCCTGTTTAACTACTGTTGTCAAACATTTTCTTATAATTAATTACCAGCACTCTCCACCTATGTTTGCATTTGGCTGGATGTATTGTTATTTTGAATGAGTTGGATTTATCTCTTGCAATCATCAAAGCCTCTTCATGTTCTCCATCTCGGAACACCTAACTTTTGATTATATTTTGACGAGATTTATGATTGAAAGTGTTCTTTTCCTATATACAAAATTATCCTCAGCCATTTCTGCTTTGATGCACCCATTTCCGAATTGAGAAAAATCTGTAAATATTTCAGTGATCAGTTTCGTGACCAAAGAACCCTTCTTTATTCAATACGTACCATTCTTGTTGCTCATTGCTAAGTATTATTCAGTTATGCTGAATTATTATTTCCATTTATTTATGCTCAACTATTATTTCAATTTGAGTACATGTTTGGTGACAAATTTGAATTCAAAGGACGAATGTCAATGTATGACAGATCGAGAACCGCCAAATTCTTCTACTAATCAACCGACCAAAAAAAAAGGAAGAGGTTTTCTAGTAGACGCGTATATTTTTTTATGTATGACCACGCATAACTTTTTACAGAATTGTCTGATTTTGATGATCCTTTCTTGAATGGATAGGGTCCCATTTTAATTTGAAAAAAATCTACTCCTAAGAGTAAGAAAATGGGGGATGATTGTTGGTTCTCACACTGAATTTTAACTTCTTGATCGATTCTAGCACACATTACTTTGTACTGGGTTATCCGATTTGGGTAATTCTTCCTTATTGTAAAGGGTATACTTGGAAGTTGGTCCCATTTGATTTTGGAAAAATATTTCATCCCCAAGGGTAGAAAAATAGGGGATGATTTATTGATTTTGCACCTGTGAACCGATGGCAGACATGTAGTTCTGATGTAGTTCAACATAATGGCCCGGACTTGATTTGATGATGGAGAAAAACAGTCGAGGTATCTCCTCAACGGTTCACAGCAGCTAATTCGTGTTTGGGGTAATATGTACATACAGTGCTTGTCTAAAGTCCGTTCCCCCCCTACTAATTTTTGAATCACCTGGTATATCGCAACCAAATTTGGAGGGCTGAAATAGTAGATAAAAACCTACTTTTTCACATCTGAAAATTTCAAAATGGCAGCTGAGCGCCATCTTCAATAATTTTTTTAAATTGAACACCACGTATATTATTCCATTTTCGAAATCTGCTGTTTTCTCTAATACACTGTACTCCTGACTCCAACTGTTTTCGAAATATTAACGTTTGAAAAGTGACATTCCGGTTTAAAATGAAGTATGGATTTTGGTAATTTCCGGTAAAACATTTTGATAACTAAACGTTTTTATTAATTTGTAGTTGAATCTCTTGATGAATTCGACTGGTAAGAGGCGTGAAGAGAGTTCATTAAGGATAAACAGTACCGCTTACCGGAAAAACTCGAAGCCTACGAATGTGTTCTGTAAATTCACAATCAAAACAAATTAGTTAGCTAAAAAAATATAATTTATTTTTGAATAACTTTCATTTAACCCCAACAATTATTTCATCAAGTGTTCAATGTGACCCCCTCCTAAATCTTGACAATAAAGTGCCCTATTATAGATAGCTTCTCTCACGTTGATGAAAGTCTGTTCATCTATTTCTTCACATGTATCTATTATTCTGCGTTCCAACTCTTCTATTGTTTGGCATTCAATGGCGTAAATTTTTCACTTCAGATACTCCCAAAGGAAAAAATCTATAGGTGTAAGATCCGGAGAACTTGGTGGCTATTCTGTATTTCCCCTGCGACCTATCCATCGCCCAGGAAAGTTTGTATCGAGGAACTCTCTAGCCATGCGATCGAAATGGGAAGGTGCCCCATCCTGCTAAAATATGATTTCACGATTTTCAAACTCTTCCTGATTTTTTAATACAATTTGTCTCATTCGAGGTTCAATTTCAGTTTCGAAAAGATTTCTGTAAAGAACTTCTGTAAGATTGCCTCTGATGAAAATCGGTCCAACAACGCGATTGCCCAGAATCCTCGCCCAAACGTTCACCTTTTTAGGAAACTGGGTTTGTCCCTCTCTAAAAATATGCGGATTGGTATCGCTCCAGTATCGTACATTCTGTTTGTTGACTTTTCCATTAAGAAAAAACGTCTGCGAAACATACACGTTTTTGGAAGCCCCGTTCTCCTTTAATTGTTCTTGTTAACCACTCACAAAATTCAACCCTTCGGTCTGGATCATCCTCCGTGAGACCATGCAGGATTTTCATTTTATAGGGATGAAACTTTTCTTTTTTTAGCACTCTTTGGAGACTTTTTGAACTTACTCCACAGGATTCAGCAACTGCAGACGTCGACTGAGTCGGATTGATTACCATTTCAGCAACAATTTCTACCTTTTTCTCTTCTGAAAGAGGCGGTCTTCCTGATCTTGGAGCATCTTTCAGCATACCAGTTGCTTGGAGCTTATTTAAAAGTTTGCGCAAATATGACCTCGAAATAGGATTCTCGGGAAATCTATCATTAAACATACGGACTGCTAGATGATAATTTCTTCCAGCTTCTCCAAATATCAAAACTGCTTCAAATTTATCGTCTAAACTACGAGCCATGATCACACTTTTCATAAAAGGATTTAGACGTTCAACGAACTATTTGACAGTTTGCAGTTCAGTTTGACAGTAAACAAGATGTTACCGCGCCAACGATTTTTTCCAATGCAAACTTGATTGAAAGCAACATTAGTGTTTTTGGTTGGGTTTGAAATGACCAAAATGTCACTTTTCAAACGTTAATATTTCGAAAACAATTGAATTTAGTGGTAAAGTGTAATAGAGAAAACTGTTAAGAATTATGAGCAGATTTGGAAAATGGAATATAATACGGGGTTTTCTATTTAAAAAAATTATTGAAGATGGCGCTCAGCCGCCATTTTGCAACTTTTAGCTGTGATTTTTTCATGAAAAAGTAGGTTTTTATCTCCTATCCAAGCTCTCCTAATTTCGTTGCGATATACCAGGTGGTTCAAAAATTAGTAGGGGGGGGCGGACTTTAGACGAGCACTGTATATAACTACATGTCCTGACTAACTGACTCACTGATTGACTGATATACAAATACAAGAAATATGTATTTTAGTGTTATTAGAAATTCAACCCCTTAAGGGGTGAAATGGAGGGTGGGAGCAAAGCTCGGTCGCCCAGGTACTAATGTCATGAAAAGCAAAATTATTATTCTAAACCAACACCAGTTAGTATTCATTTTGATTCAAATGACTGTTTTGTTTTACATTGCGATAAGTGCATTCGGGTAGCCTTCCTGTTGATGAAAATGAGACACTTTAAATATTTCTAAACATTTTCTGCAACTGAAAACTAGCTGCAAGTAACAAAAATGAGTTATGATGTGGCCACAAGATATCATATAGGATTCACCAAGCATGAATCATATTTCGATTTGGGCAGTATTTTCAAATAGCTGAGTTAAAATATTCGAATAGTTTCCTCTTTAAAATAGTTTTGATTAGGAGAGTCATTACAAATGGAATTTACATTCTATACAATACCAAAAGTGAATATTCATAACCATAATTTCCGTTTACATACAAATGACTATTTCGTTTACCATTTTAATGGGTGCATTTGTTCTCTCTCTGTCATTGAAATATTTTGTATATATTTCCTGGAACTGAGAACTAGTTATAACCATCCAAAATTTATTATAATATAGTCACAGAACATCATTAGCAGTTGTAACTGATATTTCGATTCAAAATGTCAAAATAATGATCTCCAATTAGTAACTATTATGAAAGGTCATTTGGTGAAAATATCAGAAGAGACGATTTTCATTTACGATAGTATTTTAGAAATGCGTTCTTTTCTGATACTTTCGCTGAATGACCTCCCCTAGGAGCGATTTGCCCTGCCTGAAATATTCAATTAACTTTCTTCTGAACCTATGAACCACACTCACCATACTCTTATAATGACTATAATGTTACTCTTGAAGTCAAATCACGAAATATTCACATTAAGAAATATTTTCCAACTATGTTTATATACATTAAACGACGAGACAGTTATATTTTTGAAGCTACTTCACCCCCTTGACTTTAATCACTGCTCCGCGAATCATTATCGGGAACGGGAATCGAGTGAATAATCATTTCATAGGGTTTGACATTATGTTCACAACGGTACCCCACTTGTTGAGTGTACTATAATATTTATTGGTGAAAAATCACTGAAATAATAGGGTGAGGAAAAATATTATTTTTCGTTTACTAACAATAAGTGCATAAAATATTCTAAACGCTGTTACGTTTCGTTACATTTCTTGGATGAAGATCTCCACTAAAGCATAACATACACTTTTCAGGTGCGTTAATCATTTTCCAGCATATTGTGATACGCATTTTGTGGAATAAATAATGGTCACGTGATCATAACATATTCCATCCCAGACATGAAGTTTTTCTGGTATTTGTGCTGAAATTTATTATTCTGTTTCCAATGGTTCACATCGCTATATATTGATTGCGTTATCATTGGTTCAATTGTATTTTTCAGCATATTGTGATTCAAATTTTGTGGAATAAACCATGGTCCCACAACGTGATTTCCAAATATTCCATCCAAGACATTAAGTTTTCTGATTGTTGTGAATTTACCTCCCGAAATAAACGTAAAATACTGTAATAAAAGTAAGGTTTTGTTTTACCACACGTTCTTGTCAACTTTAAAATTGTGCTTCGACAAATTTTTTTCACCATGTTTGAAGGACAAGTATTTAAAAAAAATTATAACTTATATGGATCTTACTAGTGAACAATAAGTGGACTAAACTTCGGATATATTTACGTTAGAGGTGATTATCCAAGTTATGAAGATGGAATCACTCAACACCCTCCCAAAGTTTTATCCAAAAATCTTCAATAAAAACAACGATTTTGAAATTTTCACTGGCACACTGACCTAGTATTATGTGGTTGAACTACTCGACTCCTCGTTGAGAGAACTTTTAGGTGAGAATGAACAAGAATACTGTAGGTAGAATATCCTGGTCATAGCGGGTGTGCCTCAGGGGACTTTCCCATCATCAAATTTGTATTAGCTATAAGTATACATACGATTTCGTGACCTTTACCAGGATGAATGCGGCAATATAACAGATGAAACTGCCTTAAATGCTCATAAGTTTGCCACTAAGCACCAGATTAGGAGGATTTTAATATGGGGCTGAATTTCCAAGAGGCGGATAAAGATATGATCAGTGAAATACTTTGGGAGTCGAGCTGAGCAGGTGATTAAACTATGATCATGTGACATTAGCACTTCAGAAGGGGTCAGCAGTAATGAAGCGATGTACCCCCTCATTGCACAAAATCCAAAGTATCAAAAGATAGATACCTTCACTCTATAAATACTTTTTATGTGAGCTCACTAATTAGATCTAATAATAATCAACTCAGAAAACATGGGTTGATTTCTGAGCCGCCCAAAAATTATGGTCAATTCAGTAAAAAAAAGGTTTTGTTCCTCGCGAATATTTTGAAAAATATTGCAGATATCGCACCTTTGAAAAAGATCTTCGAAATGCAGAAAGTTTCGTGAAAAAAATCTCAACTCCCGTAACTTTACCACCAATATTTGTAATTCTTATTTAGGAGTGAAAATAGAAAACATAAGATGTGGCTACCGTGCGCTCGGCACGATTTCCCCTATTCAAGTTATTTTAAAAATGTATTAATTGAAACCTGTGTAATTTTTAAAATAAAAACCTGCAATTTTTCCACTTCCGGAATGCATACTTTTTCATTAACAATTAAAGGGATGAAAAAATCATAAAACCAAATGAGCTCTCAATTGTTTTTTAAAATGTTTCGATTATATCTTTAGTAATCACTAAAAACTATGTAAAACATATTTTTTAAATTTTTGTTTGTAAAAAAATTATATAAACCAACGCATTGTTTATATCAGAATTTTTTTTTGAGTATTTGTCATTGTTAAAAATTATAATTTTTAAAAACGCATTTTTCAATGAATAATTTTTTTTGTTGGTGAAAATTAATATTAAGGACCATTTGTTTAAACCATAAAGTGTTCTTTCAAATTCTGAAAAAAAAAGTTTTACTTATTTTTATTTGTTCATTTCATAAACAATAATACTAATAATAAATCGTCTTTATTCATCCCTGAAACATAAATAAAGGGAAATATATGAATCACGAAGTGCTTAACCAGGTGGTAGAAATACGGATTAACAATCCTAATTCACAGTACAGACTTAGAATGCATGTGATCAATTGAAACTCTATATTTTGTAGAAAAGTCTTGTATTCGTTTTCCTTCAATAAACTATATACAGTGCGTTCATTAAATGTGGAAACGCTAGAATATCTCACGAGTTAATTATTTTCGGAGGTAATGCTCGAACACGTCGATTTTTAATTTTTTTTCTACTTTTTTTAACAGAAAAATAATTTTTACCCCCTCCGCCCCCTCTACCTTACAAGATATGACGTCATCGATAATTTTTCTAAATGGAAAGGTTATATTTTGATATAAAAAATTGAAAGCCCATATTTTTCTGAGTTTAACGTCATATGTTACACTATAAGTTACAGTATACTGAGTATGAAGAAAACAGGTGCTCATAAAAATAAACAAATAACATATTCACAACAAATGCTAGAATTGAGCTCCTTGGGTTGAGGATATTGTCAACTAATATCTGATTAATTCTTGGGTTACGTTTGACAACATCGACAATTGACAATTAGTTGAATTTCAGTTCGAATGATCTCTTTAAGGTCTTTGAAATTGGTAGGTCGGTTTATGTATACTTCACTTTTCAATTAACCCCAGACAAAAAATCCATAAGAGTTGAATCTGGGGACCTAGCAGGCCATACAATGTGACCGCAACGTCCAATACAGCGATTGAGAAAGGTTTCATTCAGAAAATATCTAACCACTGGAGCATATTGTGGACCAAATAGTAGTATCTATTTGACGAGGATGATTAATGCCCGGAAATGTTGCAGTTGAATATGGAACTACATCAGTTGGCACCATTTCTAAATACTTTCTACTTGTCACAGTACCGTCAAAAAAATGTGGCCTACAATGGTATTTCTAGGAATCCCAGCCCACACAGTTACTTCTGGAGGATATTGGGTATAATAAACTACCATCGTCCAATTGGGATTTTCTGTTGCAAGTAACGACAAATTTGCGTATTCATGATACCGTTTATACAAGAAGTTGATTCGTCGGAAAATAAGACAAAAAAAAATCTATTGAAGTCGTCTTCATCAAGTTCATGTATAAGTTTAATAATATATGGATGTAATTTGGCTTTTCGTGGAATTTTCTGCTCACCATCACGACAGATCTCATTGTTGCCAGATAAAGATGTAATTTAACGATGAGGATTTTTTCAATTTGTAAGTAATACATTCAATTGAGAGTCATCCGTAACGGTAGGTCGGTCTGCCACTCTTAGGATTATTCACAACATTGCCAATTTCATTGAATTTGTTCAATATATTGCTTGATGTTGATTTGATTATTGGTTCTCGATCATGATATTTTTTTCATTGTTGCATACTCCTTTCACGATCGCCGGAACCTAAGATCATCAAAACTTCTAGTCGCTGTTTTTCTGACAGAAGCTATATCGTAATTTCAAATGATTTCTGTAAGGGTAATATTTTCCAGAAAGATATTGAAGACTTATTAATCGATATGCTACACAACAAATCCATTTTATAATGACATAATGCAATGGTAACTGAGAACTTATTGTATCGTTGCTAAGGGATTTCAGATGTTTGCGGAGCCTACTTGAGGTTTGGAAATATGAGTAATTTTCAGGTATTCATTGCAAAATGAATGATGAAATAAATATTAAGAAATATGAGCGAAACAGTTGCTCATACTCAGTTACAGTATAATTTAAAATGTTTCATATGACGTATGTGGTATGGTTGAACTAGAAAAATATGGGATTCTAATTTTTGTTATAAAAATATACCTTTTCCATTTAAAAAAAATTATCGATGACGTCATATCTTGTGAGGTAGTGGGGGTAAAAATTATTTTTTGTAAAGAAAGTAGGAAATTAAAATTAAAAATCGACTTGTCCGAGCTTTACCTCCGAAAATAATTAACTCGTGAGATAATGCAGCGTTTCCACACATTATGAACGCACTCATAACTTAACGAATCTTGTTATATGTAATTCTGTTGAGTATATTCATAGAAGATAATTATAACAATTATGGAAATTTAGATCAAAGAACAAATCACGATTTAATTTTAGTCTAGTATCATAGTAATATATAACCAACACACCACAGAAAAACTTGTTATGATTTATTACCAGCTTATGTTTAAATATTTATTTGTTATACACAAAACTAATTTTATTAATGGTTTTAAATAATTTAACCTATGGTTTCAAATATTGTAAGATTTTCTCTTATAATTTTAGCCTTGAGAAAGATCTCAAATGAAGATCAATATTGTGAAAAAAACAATTGATAAAATTGACATAAAAAAGAAGGTTGACCTTTTTTAAATTGGTTTAAAAGGTTTCCCTTAATTTTTTTTTTTTTTAAAAAGGTTTTTTTTTTTATAACAAATTGTTAATTAAGTAAACAAATCCAAAATACCCACTTCTTTCAGAATTTGAAAGAGCACTAGAAAAATGATTTAAAAAAATGGTATCTTAATATTAAGTTTAGGCAACAAGAAAAATTGGTAATTGAAAAGTACGTTTTTGAATATTTTTTTTTTAAGAAAAAATATCATTCTAAATTTTCTCTCATTATAAAGTGGTCAGTGGAATTGAATCATATCTTTTCCACTACTTGAAAGTGTCGCCCACGTCGCAGGCGCCATGACTCACCACTTCAAAGTTATAGCATAATCATTGCAATAGGTCTCATGCACTTGAAAGTGGCGAACACGTCGTGGCTATTATAACCTGCAACTTCAAAATTATAACCTCAAAACTATGGGTCCATTATCCAAACACACACACACACACTATTTTTTGGTAATAAAGCTAAAACTACTGATTGGAGTAGTAAAAAAGTATATGTGGCAAGTGGGTCCCTACTGAGTAACGATAACTTTTTGCTGAATTTGAAAGGTAATTGTAACTTTGTAGTGACTTTTATTATTGAATCCGAACTGTGGCAATGACTAATGGAGATAGCAAGAACGTGGCAACCATCACCATATACCACAATCAATAGCCTGCCACATTGAAGGTTTGGTGGAAGTTTACTGAAACCGGATGAAGCATACTATAGTGAAAGTGATTGTGACTTTTGGTGGTATTTAAGTGGTACTTGATGGTTACCCCAATGGTTATTTCCAACTTTCAAGTTCAAAAACTCTTAAAGTGATTCTGCTTAGTGGTCATAATGTTTCGGACACCTTAATTGACACTAACAAGTGGCTACCAGCGATGAGCATTACGTGACTACAAGTATGCAAATATAATATGAAGTTATTCTTACTGTATAGTGGTAGATTTAGTGGTGATCACGTAATAACCACCGAGTCAGAATTGTAGCATCAGTTTCCGTCACTATGATGCTACTTGGGAGGTGATTGGGAAAAAGATGTAAAAGACTAGACTAAACAGAGTTGGTTGCTCCAAAAACATGAATATTCGTCGTACCTTCTGTTCGTTGCGAAAAAAATTAAAGGAAATCATTGCTCTAGACAGTAAAAGGAGTAAGGTTGTTTTCTATGGGACAGGTTTTCTGAGGTTAAACAATAAAAATACTCTTGTCTTTTCTGGCTGTCAATTTCAACATAAACGAGCCACACAAACGATAAATGGCTGAAATAGTAAGCACGCGGGATTGGCGAACCAACAATATCGTCGCGTGATTTGCTTTTTGGAATATTCCTTTAGTCAGTTTTAAATTGTTTGTTGATTATTGACTCGTTGTTTTACAATGCGCAAAATGGTATTGTTGAATTCCACACTCTCACTGTTGATATATAAATTCGACAGGAGCTGCTGTGCATTCATCAATGAAGGCTCGCGACTATAGTTATTACTAAAATCCCGATTCAGAGAAATAGTCGTGCATATTCGTTACTAAATGTATTTAATGTTTCTGAAGAGTGCCCTATCATATTTTTGACACCTTAGCAACAAATCGAGAGTAAATGCCTGGTTAGAATGTTACTTGCCCTCGTGTACTGAAAAATCCAATAACTAGTCAATTTATTCGTTGTTTAGCCGAAGAAAAGTATCTCTATTATAATGTACAATATATTTCGCTAGTAAAATTAACTTCATCCTTAGTCTTTGTTTGAATTTGTGCATGGGCAAGATCTATCTTTATTTCATATACGTGAATGCCTTTAGCATATTCGCAATCTCTGGGGAATTATATGTCAAAGCTGAAAATTAGGGAGATGGGGGAACGAGAAAATGTATTTTGAAATTATTACTTGTTTCGTAAAATTATATTATTCGTTCTTCATTTATTTTTAAACATCTTGAAGATAATTTTGAAAACATATCATTTGAAGTAATGGAGTCACTTATGGAGCTCGTGTGTTCATTAAAGCGAATGATCCTATGTTATTGTTGATATCAAAGTTTCCTTAATTGAAAAAATTTCAAAGTTGTGATATTTTTTGTAGAAATACATTTAGTATAAGTATGAATCTAGATTGCTTTCAAAGAATTGAACAGGATATGGAGCATTTCAATATCTTTGTCTAGAGCACAGTTGGTATTAATCTGAGAAATAAAAAATAGGTGAATAGCTAAATAGACGTTATATTTTCCCGCGCTCACAATGGCCCGTTTGAGGATGCAGCCGGGCCTACTACAAGGGTTGTTTTACAGGGGGTAGCTTTACAACAATACCTGCAGTTATATCTAATCTACCTAGGACAGTGGCGTTTCAGTGCAATAATTCACCAAAAGTGGAAGTTGAAATAAATAGTTTTTATCTATTTGAAGGACAAATCGGTTAATTTGACCCGCTATGTTACTGCGTTATTTTAACATTGAATATGGGTATGGAGAAATGTTCAACTTGTCAGTACCGTTCCAGAAAATCTATTTTGCCTGAGTAATTCAAAACAAGAAATATATCAACATTAATTTAAAAAAATACTCTTTTTCTACGACCGTGCGTTTTTGCCATCATGCATTTTAGTTTTTAAAGTGTCACTTTCCCGTACTAATAGTGATTTAGATTTCAATATTTAATATAACCTAGACTTTTTTCTTATTTCTCTATTTTTTATTTATTGGAATAAAATAAAAATTGGGATACTTTTATATATCTACCCTATACATTTGTTTTAAATCAATTCACATGGAATTTGACAGTTCTAACAACATGTCAACATTACACTGATAATTGCATTCAGTGCAATTATCAATCACTATGACAACACGATTGAGTTTTACAACTTCATTCCAAATAAATTCCAAAATGTCACGTTTTGGCAATGCGAATGTTCAAAGTATAAATGCGCTAATCAACAAAAAAATTCCCAGAAATACAACCTACAGTCACAAATATATTTGGGGAATATCTATGGAATTTGGCTGTGAACGAGAATATGAATTAAATGAACATAGAAGCTTAGAAGAATTGGCGTTGATACTGAAAGATTGGGCGGTCAATATGAGAAAGAAAGACGAGACCGAATTTGAAGAAGCAACGGTGAAAACAATGTGGAACGTTTCGTGCAACCTCTTGCAAGAAAAGTACTATAATGACTATAATATCATGATTGACCCGTTCAACAACACAGTATTTAAACCAGCCCGAGATGCCCGCGATGCAATCAGGAAGAAACTTCAAGCAGATCCATATAAACGTAAGTCCAGTTCAGTTTCGTTGAAAGTTAACAAAATAATATTGCTGCTGTAGAATTAGCGTGGCGAGGAGGAGAGGCAGTTGCTTGTCTGGTGGATTATTTTCAAATCGAGAAAAATAACGATGACTCTCCAACAAATCGCATTGAATACAATCCGGTGTTCAGAAAAACGTGCCAATGTGGTTCTGAAAGCTGTACAAGTAGTAAATGGTTGGTTTCCAATAGTGAAAGGCAGAGCTGCCCTGTACGTCTTTTTCATAAACTGATATCAAAACGTGGCGACAATATTACCTCACCACGACTGTTCTTAAAACCAAATCGACACTGGAAAAATGAAACTGACAAATGGTACGATAATGTACCTGTTGGAAGAAATACAATAAATGGATGGACTGAATCTGCTGCTGAGGCAATTGGCTTGAATGTAAAGGACAAAAAGATAACAAATCACTCGAATAGATCAACTGCTGTTAGCGAATTGGCAAAAAGTGGTGTAGAAGAACAACAATTGCTGAAAATTACTGGTCATAGCAATCAAAATTCTATAAAACCATACTTAAATCTCGATCAAGAACATCACAACAAGATCATAAATATGATGCGTGGTAATAGATCTTCTATAGTAGAGAACCTCAACGTTTCTAATGTTGAGTTAAATTTTAATAATTGTACTTCCACCAACTGTAATTTTAATAAACAAATAAATGATTCATTGTGTTGAGTTAAAAAAAAATGTCAAAAAATTTTCTGCCGAATATCCCTCGGACATTGACAAATGCCTCATAATTTTATGACAAATTTCTCAAGCTCGTTGCTTGGTAACAGCCCTCAGACTTCGGCTTCGGGCTGTTACCAAGGAACGAGCTTTCGATTGTCATAAAATTATCTCGTCTGTATTGAATGAATGTGGTTTTTTGTGGAGGAACAACGTTTCTTGACATGTTTTTGGGTAACCTCCCACAGTCTGAAAATGAAAATATAATCATGAAAATCTATACAAGTGTAGAAAGGGCAAACTAATTAGTTCACCCCGATAAGTTATTGCGTTCACCAAATCATATTTACTATAGAAAAATGATTCAATTAGTCAATAATTTGCCTTCAATTTTTTTTTTTAATTAAAAGATACTTCTCATATAGTTTTTGATTGACGTTTCGGGGACTATTCTGCCCTCATTCTCAAAATCTTCTGAATTTCCTTTAATTGTTTTAATAATTTGGATTTTTTCTTGCAGAGTCTTTTTCGCTTTTTCAACTGACGGATGTCAATTGAGATCTGCCAAAAAAGTTTGAGAGTGACGTATTGCTCATTTGATTTATGGGGTGTTGTTCAGATCAGTTTATTAGCATTCTACCATGTCTCACTTCCTCTCTGAGTAGAGGTTACCATGTATGATCCATTTCAACAGAATTTGTTGAAAAGCAGTTGTTATTGGAAAGAAGAATACAGGCCGTTTCTTTCAATTCTCTCCTCTCTTGATGTGGTTCTTTCATCAAGATTTTTGTCCTATTCCATTCAATCGTATGATCGCCATTGGATGTGAGGATATGTTCTGCAATTTTTGATCCGGTTATTTGTCGATCCCTGATGTAACTCTGATGTTCACTTTGGCGCACTTCCAATGGTCTTGACGTTTCACCTATATAACTATCACCACACGAACAAGGTATGTTGTAAACACAGTTTTTGGTACTTTCTTCTGCGTTTTTTGGTTTTGTTTGTGTTAGTATAGATCTCAGTGTTTTGTTGTTCTAAATGATGTTCTCACATCATACCTATGTCCAATTCGTTTGATATTTTCAGATAATCCGGGGACATAAGGTATTATGTTGGTTGTGAAATGTGTAGGTGGTGGGAGTACTCCTGTTGGTTGTGTTAATTGGTTATTTGATGGATTTCTGTTTTCAATGTCAGTGATTGTTTTTTCCATTGGAAGTGCTCCAAAGTGAATATCACAGTTACATCAGAAATCGACAAATAACCGGATCAAAAATTGCAGAACATATCCTCACATCCAATGGCGATCATACGATTGAATGGAATAGGACGAAAATCTTGATAAAAGAACCACATCAAGAGAGGAAAAAATTGAAAGAAACGACCTGTATTCTTTTTTCCAATAACAACTGCTTCTCAACAAATTCTGTTGGAATGGATCATATGGTAACCTCTACTCAGAGAGGAAGTGACATATGGTAGAATGCTAATAAACTGATCTGAACAACACCCCATGTATCAAATGAGCAATACGTCACTCTCAAACTTTTTTGGCAGATCTCAATTGACATCCGTCAGTTGAAAAAGCGAAAAAGACTATGCAAGAAAAAATCCAAATTATTAAAACAATTAAACGAGATTCAGAAGATTTTGAGAACGAGGGCAGATATAGTTCCCGAAACGTCAATCATAAACTGTATAGAGAAGAATCTCTTGAATTAAAAAAAAAATGTTTGATAGGCACATTCAGAAAACGGCAAGTTATTGACTAATGGAATCATTTTTCTATAGGAAATATAATTTGGTAAACGCAATAACTTATCGGGGTGCACTAATTAGTTTGCCCTTCCTACACTTGTATAGATTTTCCTGATTGTATTATCTCGTCTATTATCAATGTCCTAGGGATATTACTACTGACAATCAAATCAAGATATGTCAGGTGGTCTGGTATGGTAACCAAAGATTTGCTATGACAACCAAGGTATGTCATCAAGACGTCAAAGTTTTAAGTCGAAGCGTCGTCAAAGAAGACAGATGGTAGGATGCTGGCAGACATCGCTAGGTATTTACGCCTACCTCACCCAGAACGTTACACAGGTCATGGTTTCAGACGTTTCTAGCAGATTCAGGCGAAGCGATAACCAATATAAAACGCCTTGGAGTCTGGAAGTCGACAGTTATTGCTGAAGGTTACTTGGAGGACTTCGAAGCACAGAAGAAAACCATCTCAAATATTTTTTTTCATTTACTAACAACTTGCAACCGATGCCGTCTCCGTCATCGTCATCTTCATGCACTTTGCTATCTACGAGTGTACTCTGAACAGCCCGTTACTCCAAACGAACTGCGCTGGACCGGCTGTTCTAACACATTTGCAGAATGCAACAAATTGTGTTTTTAACATTAGTATTCACAATAATTAGTAGATTTTCATTTGAAGTTTTGTCTGTTAGAATATTTTTTTTTAAATTCATATGTGGTCGTAGAAAAAATAATGCTCCCCCCCTTGACTGCTTACCCGAACTCCGCTCCGCGTCGTTCAGGGAAAATATCACTTTCTGCACTTGTTGGAAATAACGATTTTGAACTCAAATAAAACAACAAAAAACATAATTCAAAAAATATGTATTGGTAAATATCAATCGAAAAATGCTCCCTGAATATTTGTGGATCTAGGAGACATTTTCGTGGCGAATTTAAGTTGAAATATCACATAATTACTATAACCCCTTCCCCCTTGGGGATGTAATAGTTTATTTTTTGATTTCAAAATGAGAAATTTTTTACTATGAGTTTTGCCTATATATCTTGAGGTAGATTCGTTGACCGTAATCATGGTTTTCAAACCTCCAATACAAAATATTAAATCACAGTATTGTATCGGAATTATTTTATAATTTTCTCCCCATATAATCGTTATTTTTAGGGAGGTAATAGCAAAATATAAAAATACAAGTTTTCCGTATTCTTTCCCGCAATATGAAGACACAAAGTTTTTGTATACATTTTTCTGGGTAAATGACCCCTCAAAAAGGTAATCTGCCAAAATGTTGCCATCCCATTTATTTCCACATTTATCAATGCGAATTCACTTTCAATTTTCAACTTACAGGATAACCCAGTATGGGGACACTAATTTCTTTATATCTTCCTATGTTTGTAAACTCTCAGAAAATTTCGTTATTTATTTTTTTTCATTTATTTTATTTTCTCATTTATTATTACAAATTTTCAACTGATGATTCCTGAATAATATAACATATTACAATCCAATTGAGAGGAAAAATCAAAATGCAGTCATCTCACAATTTAATATTAACAAAAATAAATCATCCAGTTACGACAACGAGTTCATTTCACGGACTAGCAGGAAATTTAATTTCCTACAAAAAAGTTTTCCAAACCGAATCGCTAAGATTGATATTTTTTGAGATATAAAGCGTAACTGTCTAATCTGAAATTTTTGAGAATTATCGAATCGAACTTTAATATTACGACAAAGTTAACGCTTTATATCTCGAAATATTAATCTTACCGATCCGGTTTATGGGATTTTTTTTGTGGGAAATTGAATTTCCTACATGTTCCATAAATAAATCCAGTCGTTTATGAAATAACGTCAAAAAAAATTGATTTTTTTACATAAATCAGATTTAGTAACCTGTATAATCTTACAAGTGCATATTAGAGTTAAGTTGCAATGAGCACTTTTGTAGAGCATGTGATCCTGTGTAAATTTCACTTTGGTACGATATGATAGCATCAAATGCCACTGAGTTTTAGATATTTGAAAAAAAAAGTTCAGGTGTATTTTGAATGGGAACTCTTTCCACGCTCTGGGAAAGTACTTAATGTTAATATCAACATCTCAGATTTTCAGGGATTTTTTTTTGGACATTGGCCTAACCTCAACTGTTTTGATCAGAGCTGTGAGTTAATGCAATTGTGATGCAATAAACATTTAAATAATGTGGAATGTTGAATTGATTGTGTGGTAAAAGTTCAAAAAGAATACATTTCTTGCGATAGATATTCAATGGATATATTTTCAATTTCAAAGTGATGAAAACAAACGAACCTTGTTATACCAAACTGGCAGATAAAGTCAGAACTAGTAGATGAGGTAATTACAGCTTTGACGCATTTATCGAATCACAATTATCACAAAAACACACACAAAATACACAGTATTGAATGGTTTTTAAAACATATCGTCCATCATTGTGACCTAGTGTGATAGAAAATAGCATATGAACAGTGTTGCCACCTAGTATCTGGTTCTTTCAACTGCACACCGAACTGTTCCGTGCGTATTATGAAGAGTGGAAGAAAAAACTCGTCGCATTAATAGAATAAAGTCGAATAAACTAAATTTCAATTCTGGTTGGTTTCAGGAAAATACTGTGCATATCTAAAACGAGTGAACGCTTCGGGCATTTTCGTACCACAGATGTTTACATAATATAAATAATGTTTCCTCAGAATGGCAATTTTTCTAAATTATATCGCGATATCTACAATTCCTTTTTTTTAGAATTGCATGCTTCATTAGTGGTAAGCTTTGGCTTTAAAATGCAGTCGAACTGTTTTACATAGCTGCTACAGGTTTGTGTTTTGTGATTTGTTCATATCATTGAATGTAAAATAAAAAACATGGAATGATTCAATATCCATACACAATTATAAAGGATCCACTGCTATATCATCGGCGATGAATTATATAACTTCTTAATTCCTGATAATCTAATTAGAAATTTTAATCCTTGTATTAGTAGCACATAGTTATCTAATTCATCGCCGATGATATAATGGATCTTGTTTCCTTGATTCCATGTTCTAATTTCAGATTCAATAATATAGTAAAACATAAACCTGAGGAAGTAAAACACACGACTCATTTTGAAGCCAAAGCTTACCACTAATGATCATGCAATTCTAAAAAAAGGAATTGTAGATCTCTTCAAGTCAATTTGGAGCCTCAATATCGCAATATCGTTCTGAAAATTTGCCATTCTATAAAATAATAATAATCGTTTTTATTAATAGTGAGTGAAACATAATTCATACATAAAATGTGATTCCTAGTACTATCAGAGGGCAGAGTTTACCCATGTGTTAGATGGGTAAGTACTTTCTTACACTCAACCTTTATTCTAATATGCTAATGGAGAATAGAAATGAAAAAAGAAGGCTGAATTACAATATCTAGCAATTACCTATATAATAATAATGTGTAAGACACAAAAAAGAATAATGTAAGTAATGATATGTTAGTATGTCAGAACACGTAGAATGGGGATAGACTGTACATGGATAATTATTTTATTTAAAAGTGTAGATATACAGCGGGAATACTTATAAATGTATATCATCCATCAACAGAAGTTTTTTCATTTTTTTGTTAAGAGTCCAATGGAAGTATTGTTTAGATCATCTGGTACCTTATTGTATAGCCGTGATATCATGTAGGGAAAATTAAGACTGATAGAGAGAGGTTTTATGCAAACCTGGTGTCAATTTGGACTTGAATCTGATATTAATATTGTGGACGTCTGTTCGAAACGATACTTTTTCAAATAAGTATGGTGGCTTCTTCTCGAAGATGATTTTATTATACAGCACAGATGAATGCAGAAAAATGCGTTATTGAACACTTAGCCAACCCAGCTCTCTCAAAGGGGTTGATATATTATTTCGTTTCCTCGAACCACAGATAAGACGGACACATGAATTTTGTACCAATTGTAGTCTGTTTATATCCGATTTGAGTAAGGCTGGGCCGAAGACAACATCTGCGTGATTTAAGTGAGATAGGACTGGGCTTCGCATAAGATAATTTAACTTTTTTTATCTAGAAAGGATCTGTTAGAGTAGATAAGTTTCAGATTGCAAAATGCTCTTCTGATGACAGTATTTACATGTTTCGTGTACCTCAGAGTATAGTCTACAAATAAGCCTAGATTCTTAACGGTATCTATGAATGGAATGAGTTCCTTATTGACTCGGGAGTTGATATGTGGTAAACACCTAATCCGGACGTTTTTGTTTCTGCTAAACAGTATGGCATTTGATTCTGAAGGATTGAAAGAAAGTCACAGTTTGCTCAACATGTCGACTGTAGCAGTCAGATCATCATTCATATGCTGAACCGAGAGGGCTAAGTTACTCTCGGTTGAGGGAAGATATAGTTGAACATCATCTGCATAAAAATGACTACTGGAATAATTCAAAGTTCTGTGTAAATCAATAGTGTACAAAATGAATAGCAACGGGCCTAAAAGGATCAGTGGTACCCCATTTTTGATATGTACGAAATCAGACCGTTGGTTATCGAGTTTGACTGTTTGAAAATGATAGTATAGATAATCTTTGAATAACATAACAGAAGAATCACTGAAACCAATATACTGTAGAATGGCTAGTAATAAGTCATGTTTAATTCTATCGAATGCTTCAGTATAGTCTACAAATACAAGTAACACCAACTTTTTATCGTCTGAATATTTGAGAATATCGTCTGTCACCTTCAAAAGTGCTGTGTTACAACAGTGATGAGTCCTGAATCCAGATTGGTGCGGAGGTAGGAGATTATAATCTCCTAAGTAGATTTTAATTTGTGCATGTATGATCTTCTCAAAGACTTTGAACAAAACACATAGAATACTAATATGTGTAAGTTGGCGCAGAGTCCAGTTGGTTCAAGTATTAAATTCTTGGGATCATAACTTGATATGGTATTGCTCAAAAGTATAGTAGCATTACTTCCTACATCCAACATGACTATATTGAAGTCCCCGGCACATAATAGGTGATCGTATTTGGCAATCATACTCAAAGAGCTTTCAAAATCATTCATAAATTCGTTTATATTTTGCTTGGGTGGACGGTAAAGAACACCAAGTGCATATTTGACATTTTTTACGGAGAACGATACCCATATTTGTTCGGTGTTACTGGGATCTATTCGCACAGGAGTTACTTTTAAATTTGATTTTAAGTATATTGCCACACCGCCACCTCTCCCTATCAGGCAATCTCTTCTGTACAATAAATACCCATTGAGTTCAATCAGGTCGTCTGGTATTTCTGCAGAGAGCCATGATTCAGTGACCAGTATTATATCAAACTCCAGATAGATCTTCAAATTGCTGGAAATGTGCTACTAGCGGTCGAGAGTTGATATGGCAAATCTTGATTGATTGTAATCTCAAAGTTATTATACTTACATTAAATGCTTACTAGTATCATAGTAAGCATTTAATGTAAGTATAATAACATTGAGATTACAATAAAAAACAATAAAAAAAATGAAAACAGGAAAAAAGCAAAAAAAAAGTTAATACTTGCAAGTACAAGTTGAGTTCGACGTATGGATTTTCAAGGAAGCTGCTGGCAGGCGAATTTTCCAACTTCCTCTTTCGCTCTTCTGTTTTTTCACTATGCTTGTCTTCTTTGAGTAATTGTTCATAGGAGTAAGATGTACCATCGATCAATAATTTATTATTGACAATTTTGGCATTAGGGTCAGTAACTTTAGCCAGTTTGAGTTGTTCGTACATACATTTACGCTTCATATAATCTTCTTTGGCATAGTCTTGAGAAAACAGCACACCTAGTTGTTTAAGGTTGGCGTTCTTGTTTCGAGAAGAAGTGAGTATTTGGATTTTCAAAGTGAAGTTTGATACTTCTGCAATGACTGATCTTGGTTTGTCACCCTCATTTTTTCCTATCCTGGTAACGAAGCGAAAGTCGTGATTATGACAGACAATACTCAATTCCTTATTGATGAATTTCACCAGATCAGATGAAGTGTTGTTTTCTTCACCAGCTAATCCGTGGATTATAATATTTAATTCTTTGGATCTTCTTTCAGTTTCAAGGAGGCGCTGTTTCAAAGTTTCATTCTCACCCTCAAATCACTCAATTCTTGCCTTGAGTGTCACGAAATCAGCACTGATGGTGGTTTTCAGCTCTGATATCTCTTTCTCAATTTCCTGGTTGCTTTTCGCTTTCAATTCGTGAAGGTCGTCGATGGTTTTTGATCCTCTGTATGTTAGGCAAATCGAAATAATTGAAGGCGACTGCAGTGTCAGTACTAATCTTGTGCAATACAATATGTAATTTTCGAAAAATCAGTTTTGTTATGTCAGTATACACTCCCAGAGTTTTGAGTTTTGAGAGGCTTGATTCCTTAAGTTTTTCAAAAATTTCTGGATAAACTTTTAATTCATATAATTTTGATTATCACAATAAATAATTTAATTGAATGAATGTTAACTCTTCATGTCTATCGGATATTTTTTACATTTGGCAACATTGTATTTTTTAACATAACTCATGAATGACTATTGATATTATTGACAATCATCTCAAATTTTTTTGCCTGTTTACACAAATGAAAAGACTACGTTTTATCCAAATTTCTGCGGGACATTTAAAACATATCTATCGCATTTATAAAGTCTAGTTCTTACTGTTTATAATGCTTGTTGTGAATAATTGTGAAATAATCCTTTTTAAATACCACTGTTCATTGATACCTACATGCGATGGAGTTGTAAATTTTTTTATAAAAACAAATATTTCCCACTCTTTTCGCGGAAAAATTTTGGTTGCTCAACGAAGTTTAGCGCATTCTGAAGCATCTGTGTAAATTTCGTGAAAATCGGTGACTTTTCACTTTGCTGCAAGTTTTCCGTAGAGTATAGCCAGTTGGCAAAAATTCCACAAAAAATTGGGAAATATTTAAAACTTCCTGATGCTTCAAGTTACATCGGCCATTGTTTAGAAGAACGTCTGCAACTTTTTTCCTGCCAGTTGGGCAGATATTCAGATTCTCAAACGGCATGGGGGATACCTATCCACAAGCGTAGCTGAAGGATACGTGGAAAAAAGTATCTATTGCTAATAGAATAAAGCATTCAAAAAGGATATTCAACAATATCCAACTGGGACTATCCCAAGAAGTCCCTATAGGAATCGTGGGGAACGAAAAAAAAATCAGCAACAACTAGTTGATGCAGCGAGGTCAGAAGTTGTAATCTTTTCTAACTCAAACAACTGTTCATTCAGTATTTATTGTCATAGGGTGCCCAATAATTATCTTCTTCAACCCACATCAAAAGCAACCAGCACATAAAAACGAAGAGCCCGAATCAAAACAAGCACTTTCATTTATGGGAAAAATGTCGCTGGCTTGCAGAATCAGCGATCTTGCTATTGATGAATGCAATATCGGATTGAAACCCAATCCTTGGATAATGACTGGCGTTGAACTCTGCAGGAAATACTGTATTTCAATACATGTAATAATAATGAATAACCAATGAATTAATGAACAACGGAATTTTCAATCTAGGTTCAATAATGTTTAAATTTTATTTTTGGGTCTGGTAAATTACTTTTGAATTTTGAAAAAAATTATTGGTATATTTCTGTACCCTTCAAGTAATACTAACGTTTTTATGCAGTAATGCTATTATGGCCCATTACTGTAAGTTTTTGGGGTCGTTATTGTAGTGCATTACCGTACGAAATACGACAAAAACAATTCAAATCATGTTTTATATTTTCAATAGTTTGGGTTATGCGTGAAAGCCGTAACCTACGAAAATTACTCAACTGTTCATCGGTAATTGTTTTTTCACGCAGAAGTTCACCTTCAGTGCTTCAACATTTTGCTTCTTTTGTTTGCGGGAAATTCATGCATTTTTCATGATGCTGTGATTGGTTGTATTGTTCTAGTAATTATGAATGATGATATCGAACCAAATATATTGTGAAATCATAAAAAACTCAGTCCAGTTTGCATAACTGAAAAGATTTAAGAAGTTTCAGTATATAAATTGAAATCTTTGAAAGGTATTTCGTGATGAAGAACATATTAAATCCAATACAAAAAGGAATTGAAGAAAATGCATACTCATCTGCAGCTGAACGATGAAGTATGGGATCTATCTTCGTGACCTTCAGAGAATTTCCTTTTTTCCAACTGATACCAATATTTGCTGTTGTAATTCAACATAATAAACATTTTATGGCTAGTATCCAGAAATTATGAATTATCAGACAATGCTATAAGTTTTCTCTTCGCCATCACCGAGAAAAAACTTTAATAACCACTATTATAACTTTAGTATTCGCAATCATGAAAAGCATCCTTATTGAGGACTAGGTATTCACTTTGATTGTCACTACGAAAAAAAAGACACCATCACAGTGTCTTATTTCCATTATCAAACTGAAATTCAAATATAAAGTAGTGCTACCTAATATCAAATCAGGTACTTACAGAAATGACACAAAGACTCTGCCCTAAATATATATATATATATATATATATATATATATATATATATATATATATATATATATATATATATATAAATATATATATATATATAAATATATAAATATATATATATTTTAATTGTTTTTTTTTGGTTTTATTTGGTATAAGCAAAAAGGTATTTGTCATTATTAAAGTGTACATTTGGTACTATCAATTGATTTCACCGTCATTGTGGTAATGAAAATAGCTATTTGCTATTACTCAACCGTACATCTATGACAAACGCATGATGTTATTGTTACAATAAAAAACTTAACTCACAGTCGATATCTTCCCCACTAAGAGCAATTAAATTGATTACGTACTCAATTATTTTGCTTGGAAAATTCCAAATGAAGGATTTTCCAAAACTATGTTGTCAAATTTAAACTGGAGAATCCCTTTGAGGAAATCAGTAGGACATATTATTTTTTCCAAAGGTTCTAAGATGCAAGGAGAGTAAAAGTATTGCATTGAGTGAAATGTTCAAAAAACCTTTTATCAAACACTACAAAATTCAATATTCCTAATGGAGTATTTCTCTCAATACCAACATGCCGAAAATTGAGATAAAATAGCAGTACCATTCATCCACCAAGATAAATCTGAATCAGTTTCGAATTGACACCATGGTTGTGAAACATCCTGTAAATTTTTCGTAAAGGAAATGTAAAATATTTTTTTTTAAATATCAAAATGATTTTTATAATGCATCCAGTCAGCATGGATATCATTTTGGACTCATATAGTGCTCGCAAAAAAGCAGACCCCAATGATGGAATAAGTAATGAATTGTAACAAATAAGTATGTGATGATGAAACAACCACCTCCGATTGCGGTATCACTTTCACTATCCTCGTGAATAATATTGATAGGAATTATTACTCAAATGTATTCACTTTTCTTCAACTATTTCCAAAGAAAAAATATCTTTGAAACTTTCAAGATGCTGAGTCCAGAGTTCGAACAATTTAATTGAAAACTAACTTGAAAGTGAAGGGCGAAATACAAATAATCATTTCTTCTTTTTATTTGGTTGCACCAATAAATCTACATACTTAAAATTGTTTTTTTAACAGAATGTTCTATTAAAATATATAAAATATAAAACAATATTTGTCAGTCCATTGAGTGCATTTATAGTTTTAACAGAAATATACATGGAATATGATCAATTGTACAATAGAGCAGATAATAAGATTGAAAGTTAAATCAAACGATGATATAAATTATATCTGGAAAACATGAACTAGGAAGTGTTCAATCAATTATTTAATACAAAAAACTAAAATGCCAGTTGAGTATGAAATTTTTTTTGAATATGCTTCTTATTAATAACTTTTTGGATTGATCATGGGAGCTTCGAATCAAAAACATGTAATGTACTTTTTACCATTTGAATGGGGAATAATCTCACTGTGTCTAGTGTACTCAGGTCTTTGTGTGCGTGAATTCCACTTCATAAGCAAATAAATATCGGTTCAAATATATTATTTTCATTCCTACAAAAACAAAACATATCTCATTAATCGAATTGACTAAGATAAAACGAACGATCCCAAAAATTTGGTACACCCATGTTCTCGATTTTGATTATTTTATTCAATGCATACGAAACATTCTCAATGCAAACAGTTTTTGGAAAAATGTCAGTTTCAAACTTTTGCAGAACAGTAGATGAGAGTATATTCATTTCTCTCATCTCTGTTTCAACATCACATACACGTTGGGTACTAGCATGTTTTTCAAAAGTCACATGATTTTTTCCAAATCCTCTATTTGATATAAATCTCTGGCATAATTTCAGTTGGTGTTTGATAGCTGAGGTTTTAGTAATGTTGACCCGTGATGACATAACATTTCTGCAATTTTCGACTCTCTATGTTTCGATTCAAAACGAAGTGTGTAAAATGTTTCAGTCGTCCAATGTTTCTCATAATTTCAGAATGACGTAATACAAAATTATGTTTGGGTTTCAGAGTTAGTGAAAACAGATTGATAAGGAGTGATGTTCACCAATAAGATATGCCAATATGTCACACTTTATATCAGAAACTTCAGACAAAAATACTATAACTGAAATCCTCAAGCTGTCAGTAATTTCGGGAATTCCATTACATCAAGCAATTTTCGAGTATAAGACGCCGCGTTGGTTCGATATTCTATCTACGACGCAATCACATGCATGACTGCGTGAATGAAATGCAAAATGCAACCGGCTACTTATATAAACAAGCGGAAAGCAGTTCTATTGGCCGTTGGTGATACATTTGCGCATGCCCGTAATCTTCCTAATGACTTATCAAAAGATCAAAGTAGGCGTATTATAAAATGAAAACTGGTAGTAACTAACACTATGTGTGTTTATAACTATCAGAGCCTGCACGCACTGGTGATTTTTGTCACCGTGACTATTTTGTCACTGTCACCATGGCTATAGACCCTTTAGAGCCCGCACGCACTGGTGATTTTTTTCACCGTGACTGTTTCGTCACTGGCGCTGAGGCTAGGGACACTCACAAAAAATATTCGGTGACATGACAGTGACAATTAATTTATTGTCACCCTGATAAAAATTACCAGTGCTCTAAAGGGTCCATAGTCATAGTGACAGTGACAAAACAGTCACGGTGACAAAAATCACCAGTGCGTGCAGGCTCTCAATGACACTCAAGTTACATATCTTTAATTATGACAAGGAGCAAGTTATTTGCACTTAGTGCGGTTGTTGATTGAAGTTCAAAAACTTTGATAATGGTAATTACTTTGTTGCCAGAGTTATTTTTCATTTACAGCAAATATTGCACTCGTAAGTGAAAAATGAATTGCTGTTATCAAAATAGTGTCAAGTGCACTAGTGCATTTGGACCGCTTTTCTCAGAGTATCTAGAAAATTAAAAAAAACTAGCTCTACTAGAATTGTATATTTATTTTGATCCACGAAGTTTTTTATTCAAGCAATACAAATGCAACTTTCCGCATAAGAATAAGTATTGACATACAGACATAGAGAGAATATTATTTTTGTTACGGGTTGAGTTAGGAGTATGCTCATCCTGAAGCTAATAAGTGAGACTCGTTGCGTAGTTTGAGTAACTGTCAACTTATTTTTTAGATGTAGGCAAATCTTCAATCTATTTGCACATTGCAATTTGCTCTTCGAGTTCTTTAATTTTTCATTATAACAATTATAATATTTTATTCATTAACTAGTCTAATTATGAGGTCAACGAATTGAAGAACACACACACAACTGCTAACAGTTGATAGTTCGTCGATGAATAAAAGTATTTTTCCTTAGGAATTTTTACCATAAGTCCCTATTAAGCCAGAAAAAAAATGTATTTCCTACCAGAACTCCGAAGTTTCACGATTCCCAAATTTTGAACAGATTCCGAAATATGTGAAAGAGCAAGCTATCTCTATTTTTAAAATTTTTCTTAATATCGAAAAATTCCAAGAGAAATAGTTACAGAGAATGACAATGTCTACTCATATCTAAAATTCCAAGAAAAGAGGACAATGCTTATATTTAACTAAATTTAGTGTCCTAATTTCATCCGAAGATAACATAATAATTTCATTTTGAAAAGGGAAACATTCTCAATTGATACCACATGTGATTTCAATAACATCCTGTTCATAATTTCAAACAAATCAATAATAATTTCAGTTCGTAAATAGATCAACACCAGCAGTGATGGGGTATGGAACACTATCCATCAAAATAAAAAAAGCATTTCATTTATTCAAAATCTACACCTTTTCTGTATCCATAATATTTCCTCATTTTGAATATCCTGAATACCGAAAATCGCAACCAAGTAATAATTAATCAAGTGTTGAATGAAACATTTTTCAAACATTCTCTCCTCTTTCACTTCATCAACAAAATAATTTGAAATTATCAATCGAGGAGTGCCGAAAAAAACAAGTGCGATCAATTAGATAACAGGTAACAGGTGATGTGTGTATTCAATTAACTTTTTCGTAGACATGTTTTTATGAAAAATTTGCTAGTATTATTGAAACAACTACTACGAGAGCTATTATTCCTACCGTTACTGAATTATACACTAACACCAATACAAATAAAATAAATAGCTTAGAAATAAAAGTGAAGTAAAAAAACTTCACTACGGTTTTCACAAAAAATTGGTTAACAAAAGTGTTTCGCTTTTTCAAGTGGAGATAAACTAAATTACAATTACTGGGGTTTGCTATAAATAATAGAAGCAGGTAGTCAGTTGGATATTTATCAAGTGATTTTTGGACGAAAAATTATTCAATTTTTTGTTAACAGAATTAAAAGGGGCGAATTTTCAAATCAATCTGGTCATTTAATAGATATTGTGAATTCTTGTCTTTGTTAATCTCTAAGCTCTCTAGGAGATCGAGTTTTTGACCTTTCTTTTCTACGAGCAAAAGTTCAAAATCATCATCAAAGCAATGCTTCTAAGTCAGGAGATGGTAAGCGAAAGTTGATTTAGATTTGCCCTCAATAAAAGTGTTTCTATGCTCGGAAAAAGATCTTGAACATCGAATGAAATGAGTTTGGAATTTTTAGGAAAATGCACGTTTTTAATTTTATCAACTAATGCATATGAATTCTTCAAGCTAAATTTAGAAACAAATTTACAATTACTCTTGATGAGATCTATTGATTTCTCACAGATTTTCAATGATGGTGCCGTAATGAAAGATACTACTGGCGGATAGGGTAATTTTCTTCATAAGTGAGTGAGTATTGGAATTTGAGGGTTCATAATAGTGAATCTTATTTTTTCATAGTCGTTAAGAACATGTTGAATTGATTTTAGTATTTCTTCAACTTCTCAGCTCAAAAATATCATGATAAAATGTTATTCATATATAATAAAAAAATAAAAATATTATAATAAATCGTATTGTTTGTACTGGTGTTGAAGTGTAATTATTGAACAACGATGGGAGCTCTCGTAGTATTAGCTCTCGAAGTAGCGAATTTTTCATAAAAAAAATGTTTTGCGAAATAGTTATAAAACAGACAAGTATTCAAACGCAACAAAAATATTTATGATTTCTAAGCTTAGGAGATTGTTTCATTTTTATTGTTTTTAAAAATAAATAAAAGTAAATGAAGAATCTAACATTAAAACAAATATAAAATCTTGAATCACGCCATCTCTATGTATTGTCCGTTTCTCAATATGCACGTAATTGTACAACTTGGAGATGAAACGACGAGGGATCACTCCTATGACTTCTCTTATGTTTGGAAATGGCTTGTGTTTATGAACTTCAATGTTCAATTACCACTAGTGCACATCGTGTACTGTTTTTTGAATGGTTGCGAAGTAAATTCTCAGGAGCCAATCAGAAAACAGTAGTCGAATCTGACGTCCCTTCGTTGAGAACTTTCCAAATCCCAACTAGAGGAGCGTACGAGAATCTTGTAAACACTAACTATCTGCCTGTCATTCTGGATTACTAGGCCACAATAGCCATTGATATTATTTTCAATGAAATACTGTTTGTGTCTTAGTGCTCTCACAACCTATTTTTGATAATTGTGATTCGTTAAGTGCTTGAAAGTATGTTGACTTCATCCATTAGTTCTGATTTTATCTACCAGTTTGGAATATAACGATATATACATCTGTCATTCACGGGTATGCAAGAAGTTAGATTACATCTTGTATATATTTACGGCTATTTTCATGGAATTATGTATTCATAATATTTAAGTTGATAATTAATGAAAAATTTTGGGTGAACAACAATTAAATGACAAAATTATTGCCCAAGTTTCAGAAATTCATATAATACTTTCGAATGAAGTCAAATTTCCGGTCTCTAATTAGGCCAGCCACGCTGTGTAACCATATATCCTTATTCGTATTTCTTTCAGTAATGATAATTTACTACTCACGTGTCAAGAAAAAAGGTTTCTTAGTGAACAGTGCACATAAAGTGGTTAATCTGTAGTTATAGCTGTTCGGAGTAGCGTTATTGAATAATAATATAATAATGAGCTTCAAAACTTTCATAGATGAAACAGAATGACTGAATAACTGATTCCCTACTTTCTTGTCTAAATAGTGATAACATTTCAAAAAGATTTATGTTTAGTATTGACTAGCTGACCCGACAGACGTTGTCCTGTCTAAATTGATAAATTCCCTACAAAAATTATCCTGAAAACTCTTGTCAGCGTAGAATTTCTTTTTTGTTTTTTTGTGTTGTTCCATCTAGGTTATGCCTTTGACTCTGCCTGCTCTCCCTTCATCCCGTTTTTTCATCATCCCATTACCGAGTCATCCCCCGTTTTTCCCGTTTTTCCGTTAACCCGTTTTTCCATTCGTTGTCCCATTTTTTCCGAAAGAAATAGTCAAATCGATTCACCCGTTTTCAAGTTAGAGCTCACTTACACAAACTGACATTAATTTTCATTATTATTCCTGAAAACTTTTCCAGGACGAAGAAATGTCGAATATCTTTTCTAAAAATTATATTTTTCCCTGAAAACTTTATTCGGAGTATAACGTACATTCAAAAGAATAATTAGCCAAATCGGTCTCGATAATCTTTTTCTTCGCCAAATTTCTCATATACCCAAATTTTCCAACGATCCTCGGGCTATTACGAACATTTAAAATGAAAATTTGCCAAATCGGTCCAGTTGTTCTCACGTTTTGCGCTTACAAAGAATCGAGATTCTTTTATATTGCATAGATTTGAATATTTTTTCTTAGGAGTATTTTTTTCGAGATTTTACCTTCCACGGAATGAATTCATTTTTAGCATTATTATGTAATTGTTTGAAAAACCTGGAAACAGGTCGATTTCTATTGTCAATTTGACAATTTACGGTATGAAAATATTACCCCCTTTTTCCACCCACTCTAAATCATGACCACCCCCTCAAAAATTCTGAATGAGAAGATGAGTCGTGTGGCACTTCGTTCGAGAGAGATTTTCATTCTCTGTTCAGCAATATTAGGTTTTTAAATTTGGGGCAATCATAACTGAGAAAATGTATTTTGAAAATGTAAAATTTTTATACTTCACGTAGAATGAAGGAAATAATGTCACATAATGGTTAGGAAGTCTTTTCAATCTATTTCACAATTGTATTAAATGTTCAGAATAGGAAATAATGTCACATAATGTTCAGGAAGTCTTTTCAATCTATTTCACAATTGAATTAAATGTTCAGAATGCCCACCATTAGCTTCTTGACAATAAGCAAGTCGATCTTGGAATTCTCGTACAACAGTTTGTAGGACGTCAGGGGTTATGTTGTTAATTTCTTCCGTTATCCTAACTTTTCAATCTGCAATATTGTCTGGTCTATTGGAATCTACTTTTGATTTTGAATAACCCCATAAGAAGTAATCGGTGGGTCAAATCGGGGGATCTAGGCGGCCATTCAATCGTTCCACCTATTGGGAAAAACTTCGTTCAAATAATCTCTAACAATGCGTTTGTAATGCAGTGGAGCTCCGTCTTGTAGTAGTCTGTAGAAAGTTCATAAAAAAATCCAGATAAACCTCACCATTAAATATTCAAAAAAATTAGGGCCAATAAATAATTTTGTTGTTAATGCCCAAACGTTCACTTTTTAAGGATATTGTGTGTGAGCCTCCACATCCAATAAGGATTTCATCTGCTCCAATTACTACAGTTTTGTCCATTAACCGTTCCATTTAACTGAAAAGAAGCCTCATCAGAAAAAACAATTTTGGTTATGAACTGCAAATCTGCTTCCATTCTGTCCATCATCAGTTCACAAAATTGTTGCCTTCTATCAGGATCATCCTCATTTAACTCCGGAACAAACTGAACTTCATAAAGATGGTATTTTTCTTTATGTAAAGTTCTCAATATCGATGATTCACTTACATCATTTAAAAATACTTCCTAAATATTATGTGACATTATTTTTTTCATTCTACGTAAAGTATAAACATTTTAAATTTTTAAAATAAAATTTGTCAGTTATGATTGCACTAAATTTGAAAAATTCAATATTGCTGAACAGAGAATGAAAATCAGTTTCAAACAAGGTGCCACACGACCCCCCTTCTCATTAATTTTTTTTGAGGGGGTGTTCATAATTCAGAGGGGGTAGAAGAAGGGTGTAATATTTTCATACTGTGAATTGTCAAATTGACAATAGGAATCGACCTGTTTCAGGTGTTTTCAAACAGATACATATAAACGCTGAAAATGAATGTATTTCATAGATATGGACCGCATTGTATGTCAAGAAATTCAACACAAGTGTAGAAAGGCAAATTAATATTAATTGCCCTGAAATTTTTTTGACAGTTCTAACAACCATTCAAATTTTGTCATTTTGTGTCATATGAAACAATTCTACCCAATCATGTCAACATTACACTGATAATTGCATTCAGTGCAATTATCAATCACTATGACAACACGATTGAGTTTGACAACTTCATTCCAAATAAATTTCAAAATGTCTCGTTTTGGCAATGCGAATGTTCAAAGTATAAATGCGCTAATCAAAGAAAAAAATTCCCAGAAATACAACCTACAGTCACAAATATATTTGGGGAATATTTATGGAATTTTTCTGCGAACGAGAATATGAATTAAATGAACATAGAAGCTTAGAAGAATTGGCGTTGATACTAAAAGATGAGAAAGAAAGAAAGACGGAACCGAATTTAAAGAAGCGACGGTGAAGACAATGTGGCTTCGGCTGTTACCAAGGAAAGAGCTTTCGATTGTCATAAAATTATATCGTCTATTATCAATATCCTAGGGATATTACTACTGATAAGTGACTGTGCTTACCAAATGACTATTTCCTTGATAAATTAGCGAATCCCTTTTAGCACGACACAAAAATGTTTTCTCGAATTTAAATAAGTTTGCTACTATTGGTCATTATAATTGAGATTATGTTAAAAAAGATCAAAAACAATCCTTCAGGGTGTTCAGAAATGAAGTTCCCACACATTTCGATAAGCTGGGGATCACTTTACACAAAATACAACTGACAGAAATTTTCACGAAGATATAAATAAACATTGCCAACAAAGCATCAAACACGGGTTCTACTTTTGTAACCTCTGTGACAAAAGTTTGTGGTTCTTGGTGTGTGGGAAAATGCTCGTATCTACCCAGTTTTTTGTTTTCGATTGGGAAAGGAGCCCTGCTGTTTTGTGGCCTCCGGGGTGCTTCAGTTTCCTCTTGATCTCTGCTTTCAATTTGTTCTTCTTCTTTTTTCTCACTTTTATTTGTGGCTAATAAACGTTCACCTATATCTATCTGCAAATTTGAGAATCGTTATTTTTGGTTTTGGACTGCACTTTTTGTCCTAATTCTTTCTTCTCCACAACAGAAGAAACATCACTTCATTCATGATTTTCTTAGGCTACAGATGAGCCTGGCATGACTTGATATATTTTTCAGTTACAAGAATACCGACCTTCTTCTCCGTGATTGTCTGTTGAATCCGAGACGGTCCCTCCAAGGTTCTTCGAAGGGCATCGCTTATTCTACCTATCTCAAAATCATTATCTATTGATTCAAAAGCTCATCAACATCTAATGTTTGTCTGTGTTTCAATCTGAATAAAGATATCGGAAAAAAAACAACTAATGAACACAAATATGTAACCAAATATTTAGTATTGACAACCAACCTACACAACTGTGTTGGTACTTATGGAACGGCAGGTTCTGACAGGAAAATAATTTTTATTGCAATATACCTGTATCGTAAATAATTACAACAATTATAGATGAAGATTGTAGGCGAAGGTAGATATGACTCTTCAGTCTCTCCGAACTTCGAACTACAAGGTCTTTTGTACATAACCCTTCATCTACTTAAGACACAGGATTCCGAGACTCCTTGCGAAGCGTATCAGTTACCTGGAAGCTAAGTTAATGATGTCTGAGGGCGTTGATGGATTTTTTTCGAGGAAATCAAGCCTTCTGCAGAACAGCACTTAGCAATCGCAAAACAGGTGATTCAGCGAAGTTCTCGCAGTAACAACGCACTTCCCAGTCTCATCTATCCATTTTTTCGAGGTGATACCTCAGAGGATAATGTCCAGTGATCCGTCCTGTTACCAGTTTAAAGTCTTCCTTTTCTTACTCGAGAAGCTGTTCAGCTTTCTCTGGAGATGGACTCAGAAGCCTCTTCGCTTGTCTCTGCCCTGGAACCTCACACCAGTGGGTTTTAATTCGGTCAGCTTTTCAGCGCCAAAAGTCTTCCTTGATGTGGGTTTGGAAAGACAACAGAAGGGTTCTGGGCCAGGAAATTGTTTGCTCCTTCCTTGGCAAGGCTGTCCGCTTCATTACCTTCGACTCTCTTGTGACCTGACACCCACATTAGAGTTGCCTGATTTTTTTTTAGGGGGTGGAGAAAATTTATTTATGGACGACACCTTACAGTGGTGTGGGACTCGCACTCTGAGTTTTCGGGTTCGTATGTTCCCTTTCCTCTGGGTTACCCACTGGAAAAACCACCCGGTAGGCTCGTCAGGTTGAAATCCTCCGACGGGTTGGGCCTTCTGTCCCAGTGTATCAAGCCTGTTGTTCCCTTCTACAACACCCATTCGGGTAATTTCGTGCCCTGCATAATTTTGTAGCCTGATTGTTCGTAGCCAGTTTTCTATAGGAGAGTTCGCAGTCTCAAATCAGTCTAGACTCACGAGTGTCTGACTTTAGAGCTTTTGGTACTACTTGGTTGGCTGATAGGATATAGATCTTTTCCCCCGGAAGCCTCTTTCAAGGCATTCTTGAGCACTAATTCCTATAGCATGTGTTTCTGCTCGAAAAATTGTTGGGGTTTTGCCTTCGGTTTTTGAGAGCCTGAAACTAGGACCCGTTACTCTCACTCCAGCCCTTTCGTCCATCTTGGATCCATCCTACTAGAGCAACCCTTAATAGTTGAGGCCTGTTCGTTGTGCAAATGTAGTGGCTATTTATAATCACTTCAAAATGCACTTCGGACGCCTAGCTGGCATAATATCTGAAAGTTTGTACCTGGATTCTTTAGTTAATATTTTCCAGAATCTCCAGGTATCCAGTCAGATCTCCAGCTTTGTTCGATGTCTGGTGCAGTCTGAAGACACTTATTGCCGCTTCCTTCATCACACGCAAGTGCACTGGCGATAGGTTCACCATAACCTCAATGCTGCAGAGGGGCATGTGAACATTGACCCTATGATTACCAAACAGGCTAACCGCTGCACTTTATGCAGTTCGATTTGTGCTGAGTACTGTTGTATTTTTGACCATCAAACTAATGAGGCATAGGTTACCATGGGTTTGATGATTGTTTGGTATGACCAATATGTAATTTTTGGCTTCAAAATCCATGTCTTGCCAAATACTCTGCGGGACGTTCAGGTTGCGCTGTAGCCTGAGAAATAATGAGATTGATGTGACTGTTCCATGTTCTGTCTTTGGTCGATAATAACGCCCAAATATTCTCTGGAAGAAGTTAGCTGAGTTCCATTCAGAGTCGAGGCTTTCAGTTCATACTTTCACCCCCTTGTGAATGGAACCAGCCCTGTTTTGATGTTTAGGACTATCTGCATTCGATTTGATATAATCACGTCATGTTTGCCGCTAATAGTAACGACCAGGTCATCGGCGTAACCTTGAGTCATGATTCCAGATTCATTTAGCTCTACTATCAGATTAACCACGGTTAGTGACCACAGCAAAGGCGATAGAACCCCGCCTTGGGGCAATCTTTTTCCGTTGTCATTCTGACTGTTTTCTCTGCAAGAGCGGCTACAATGATTCTGCTTCTCAGCATTGCATCTATCCATCTGATAAGTGATCAGTGTTTATATTCCATTCATTTAGTGATCTGTTGATGAAGTCATGTGGGGTATTATTGGAAGCACTCTCTATATCTATACATAGAGCCATTTCTTTGGCCGAGTATGTCTTTTCGATGCTTTCAATCAGGCATTGTAGAACATTAATTGTAGATTTGCCTCCTTGATGGGCGAATATTTTTTTTAAGCGGTCTGTCCAAGAGTATTTGACTTATATAACAGTCTGGGGAGATAACAGCTTTTTCAGGAAGGGCTCCATTATCTCAAGGCCATTTTGTAGTGAGGCGAGGAAAAAATTCCTTCCCTTCCGGCCGATATAAAAGGGTTGAAGCTCTCAATGGCCAATTTGATCTTTTGGGTAGTGAAAATTTGTCCCGCTAGGCTCCTGCTGGATCTGTTGGGGTCAGTGACAACATCCTTCAGCTGAGTACTAGGCAGTTCGTCTTCAATAATATTGGATCCAGGAATGTGTGTCTGAATGAGTACACTTATGCTTTTCTTCTGGTTTTCTGCATATCCACCGGTTTTTCCATCAGTTGCTATATTTTTTGGATACAACTTTTTGGTGGCGTTGAGCTGAGGCTGATTCTGTAATCGTCTCACAACACTTTGTTCTACTTTTGAATTTTTGTATATCCTTATTGTACTCATAAAGGGCCGCTATGTGGTCTTTCGAATGTTCCAAACTTTCAGCTCTAATGAAGAATTTCCTGGCTTTCTTCCCGAGTTTGGATAAATCTTCGTTCCACCAAGGCACGTTGTTGACTGTCTTCTGTTTTTTTGGGCAGTTATTTCCATATGCTTTCGTTATTTTGGAGTCGATGGATGCTTTTTGGTCCGATAGCTCTCCGTAAGCATCCCCGTTGGTTAGCTTGGTACCCTGTATCCCTCGAAGCGTGGTTCTGATGACTCCAGGTCAAATCTTTTGTGTTGGTGATCCGACATCGAGCAGTCATCAGATACCCGCCAGTTGTAAAAATGGTTTGTCATAAATGGATCAGTAAGGGTTAGGTCAAGAACCTCTTTCCTGGTCACATTTATAAAGGTGGGTTCGTTACCATTATTAACAATGTCTATATTAGTAGCAGACAAATATTCTGAAAAGTACTCAGCTCGTGCGTTTGTGACCGTGCTTCCCCATGAGAAATGTAGCGCGTTCGCGTCGCAGTACAGAATGAAGTGTCTGTTCCCCCTTTGTTAACATCTGGGAAGGCTTTGGACTTTCTATGATAGTGGGTGTGTTGGTGAGTCTCCTGGGAAGTAGGCCGAGGCAATAACAATCTTCCTCTTCTCTGTTTGAGTTGAAAATTCCATGATTTTGGTTGCCAAATCTCCAGTAATGAACTTTGGAGAAATTCCATGTTGGGTTCGAGTATATGGCTGCTCGTGGTTATTTCATGAGTGTTCCAAAAAAGTTACTTACATATTTGTGAGACCTAGTCCTCTGTCAATCCAGGGCTTTTGAAGCTACCCTATACTGATGTTTTCTTCAGTAAACCTCCTTCTAAGCATACTTGTGACTGGTTTTGAATATTGGAGGTTCTTTTGAAGAGCTTCGAGCTCTTGGCTCATCTGGGTAGAATTGTCACTAGTTATCGTTGTGAGGCCGTGCTGCCTCTTCAGGGATCCTCAGTTTCGCATCCTATCATGATTTTTGGGGAGTTTTCCTCACCCTATTTTCGATCGTGTTCACAACCATCCACGAGAAGCTGTGGAAAGGCAGAGCCCTGCATGCCACAGAAAAACAAGTGGAACCAGGTGGCGCCACGGAGTTCGCATAATCGTCCACTCGCTAGTTATGTAATCTTCGTCTTATGTTTTTCAACGTTGAACTTGGGGAGATTTCGATTGTAGTTCTCGTTTACTTGGTCGACCGGTTGAGGCAAGCCCCCACGTATATCCAATATTATAAAGGAAACTCCTATAATTATTGACTGAACACATTTTATTTGTGAAAGATTGTTATTGATGCTCAGTTTTTGGACGCATGCACTTAATTTTCCAGCGCCCCCCCTCAAAGATTCTCCATTGTGTTGATTTTGAATCTCAGAATTCAACCTTGAAGGTATACATGGATGTCCGTTAGATGCTCATTGGATGTACATATTGGAGGAGTGTATCCAATGAACAATGTTCATTAATTAGGTGATAATGAAATCGATATATCCTTCAGGATGACAATATTAGAGGTTCAATGATTGTTCAGTTAGCAATTTTAATGACATATATTAGAAGAGAAAGTTTTTTGAAGGCTGATATAAAATTTTAATATAATTGTGAACCTCCATTTAGTATACTCTCATCTATCTAAAATATATGTCATTGGACGTCCATAATGGACATCCATTGGGTCTTCACGGCATGTCCATAACATGTTCATTGGACAATATTTGGATTTCTTTGGACGTCCGATGACCTCTTCCATGTACAAACATGCAATGGACGCTCCTATGCTGTATGTGTACACCATTGACCCGTTTTGCCGTCACTTGTATAATGATATAATTACTTCGCATGAGAACCTTACAGAAAATACTTTTCAGGCGATTTTTTTTTTGTCAGAATTCTATGAAAAATATGTTACACGATCAATTTTGAATTTTCAGGTTCCGAAGGCGGTAGCGCAAGCCAAGTAGGCTCGGAAGCAAGTTTTGGCCTCAGAAGGGGAAAATGCAAATGGTTCAATGTCGCGAAGGGGTGGGGCTTCATCACACCTGACGATGGGGGCCAAGACGTCTTCGTGCATCAGGTAAAAATAAATCATATTCGTTTCTACTCACTATAAAATACAATCTGGATTTCCCCCAAGTATAATTATTTTTATATTCTGATAAATCTTAATTATTACCATATTAGGAAGTTGGGTGTTTTTTATTTTCACAGGCTTTTATTTAGTTTCACCTGTCCCGGTGAGTGTATGTCTGTAATCAAATGTTGCAAGTTAAATTTGACCCACTTCTAATCGTCCGATTGATTTGAAATTTGGCAGGTTTACATAATTCCGGTGACAACGCATTATTGAATTTTTGTTAGGGAAAAAATAAAATCTCGGCTCCAATATGGCTGACAATTTTTATGATTAGGGTCCGATTCTATTCAAAATTGGTATCTGGGGGTTTTCGGGGTCGAAGGTTATGATTTTTTCGTCAAAATTCAGAAGTTCAACATGGCGGTTCCGAAATGATGGACGAGTTTTGTGATTATGGTCTGATTCTATTCAAAATTGGTATGAGGGGTTTTTGATGTCGATTTTTTTTTAAATTTTTTATTTAGTTTCACCTGTCCCGTTGTCCGTCCGTCCGTCCGTCCGTCTGTCCGTCCGTCCGTCCGTCCGTCCGTCCGTCCGTCCGTCCGTCCGTCCGTCCGTCCGTCCGTCCGTCCGTCTGTCTGTCTGTTCTGATTTTTTGGTCAAAATAAAAAGAAATTACATGGCGGCTCCAAAATAACGGACGAGTTTTGTGATTATGGTCTGATTCTATTCAAAATTGGTATGTGGGGGTTTTTGGGGTCGTAGGTTTTTTTACAATATATTATTTAGTTTAACCTGTCCTGGTGTCTGTCTATCTGTGTGTCTGTCTGTATGTCTGTTTGCCTGTCTGTGTGTCTGTCTGTAATCCAATCTTGCAAGTTAAATTTGACTTCTAATCGTCCGATTGATTTGAAATTTGGCAGGTGTACATAATTCCAGTGACAATGCATTATGAAATTTTTGTCAGGAAAGAAACAAAATGACGGCTTCAATATGACGGACAATTTTTGTGATTATGGTCCGATTCTTTTCAAAATGGGTATATAGGGGTATTCGGGGTCGGAGATTATGATTTTCAAAATTCAAAAATAAATGAAATAGGAATTACTTAACTAGTTATTCAATTGATTTGTTGAAAATATAAACAGGATGTTCATAAAATCAGATGTGGAATCATCTGCGACTGAAAGATAAACTTCAGTCACTATCTTCCATCGTCAAGATAACCTCTTGTGGGGTATTCATGTTGAAAAGGGAAACATTCTCAATTGAATATTAATAGAAATATTTTTCTGTGAATTGAAAAATCCACGATTAAAATGAAGTTATTTTTTGTCAATGTCTAACAGAAAACAACTACTTCCCCGGCTAAATTAATATTAATATTAAATTGAGAATGTATCCCTTTTCAACATGAATACCCCACAAGAGGTTATCTTGACGATGGAAGATAGTGACTAAAGTTTATCTTTCAGTCGCAGATGATTCCACATCTGATTTTATGAACATCCTGTTTATATTTTCAACAAAGCAATCTATCATACCCCATGACAGGTTTTAATGTCAGAAAACACTAATTTCAAAGTGTCTCTCCAAAAAAAATGATTCTAACTTTTTCCATCTTTGCAAAGTGAGATTGCTTCTTGAAAATGTGTTTCCCATTTCTTCCGGTCTTCCTGATGATCGTGGAAGCGTGAAATAGATTTTCGTCGACAAAAATGTATTGAAGACCTAGTGAATGCGATGTCTCTCCTGCGTCAATGTTATGAATGATTTCTGGTGAGTACTCTCTTTTGGAAAACATTCTTCTTTGCCTCATTCATCTTTATGAGTTCTTAATTAAGACTGGAATAGAAAATCAAATAACTATCTGAATGAAAATGCAAATTTTCAATTTCAGATTTTCTCTTTTGAATTAGGGCCCTTTCAGAATATCTATCAGATGAAGTTCAATGTCCAGCGTGGCTTTAGCCAGGGAAGTAGTTGTTTTCTGTTAGACATTCACAAAAAATCGTGGATTTTTCAATTCACAGAAAAATCTTTCTATTAATATTCAATTGAGAATGTTTCCCTTCTCAACATAGTTATTCAATATCATAAATACCAAAAAATTAAAAATAAAGGAAAAAAAAAGTTAAAAATATAAATTATTGGAAGTCGTGTAGTATTTGACAAATCATCAAGAACTGCACCAAGGGATTTATATGACCTTTCCATAGAAAAAAACGTCCTTTGTGGATTTAAAAACAACTCATTCAATTGGATCGCAAACTATATATATATATATATTTTTTTTTTCTGTTGAACTTTTTTGTGGTTTTGGTTTCTTGAGAAATACTAAAATTGTTTACAAGACGATTTGCCCCTCCCCAGGGGCTTTCTCAATTGTTTTTATTAGTTTTCTAATAGCCTGAAAAGAAAGAATTATTATTATGTTCCTTTCTTCGTAATTGTTCATGTAGGCCAAAAAAGGTTTCTAACCTGCAACTACGTACTTTGCCAATATTTCTTGGAAGCACAAAAAGTTATAGAAAAAAAATCCCCCTAGATTCTACCTAATTTCTATATAATCTGGCTCAAATCAAAAGAAAGAAGTATTACCAGCTCACAAAGATATAGACAATACGTCTAATATCACTCAGAAAAATAATATCTAATATTCAACTTCAATATTCAGAAATGTTAAAATACAATGGTGTTCTGTTTGTTGACGGAACGAAAACCCCAATAGTATCTGATCGATACGAGCCAATAAACTTCCAATGAAAGGAGCATACGGGGTGAACAAAAATTAGTAATTCTCATGAATGGTAATTTACAACGTTTATTGAGTTTTTGATTTGTGTGTACATCTCAGAGAAAAAATTAAAAAGAATGAAAGTTGTCGAGCTCATGAAGCTATAGTTTGCCAATATTGGTATGAAAATTAAAGATTGAGATTAAACAATAAATTCAATAGCCGTCATGTTGAAACTACTGGACCGATTTGGATCATATTCGAATTTATCAGAGGCATTCATAGAAAATATTTTTCTGCCCAATTTCGTTGAATTCGACTGAAAAATGTGGGCTTCACTTTGTTGACAAATTTCGTTATATCCCATATATAAACATTTGAACTGATGGTATTTTTGGGTTCTGGGAACCATTGAAAGTCTTGTTGTGATGACGGGACGAGAAAGAGGTAATTCTATCGAAATTACCTAAAAATCGTATTAGCAAATTAACACGACCTGCTCGATCCATTTTTGTTTTAAATAGATGATCCATATAGGGTGAAACTCCTTGAATGGATCGATTGGATTTGGATTATTATGGACATCAACTCAAAGCAATTGTAAAATCACAAATAATAGATACAATAAAGCACCCCACCATAAAAAACACTCATTGTTTCCTCACCCTTGAGGAAGTACAATTGTATTTGTACGTCAACGTCCTTGGCTCCTTCGAGATCTATTGTGAAACTAATAAACTTGAATTGAAAACGTTGAAAATTCTTTGTACCGTGAAACTATTTGCTTTCCTGTGAGGTATCGATATCACTATTGAATTGACAAAAGAACGAAGGTAGTTTGATTTATTTCCATCTTTCCATATGCTAATCTAGAGGCTGTCGGTTTTACGTTTACGATTCTGGCTACTACTGATCATCACAATGGAATTGCAGTTAACGTAATAGTAACTGTTGCATTACAAACCACGAATATTCCTTTTCAATTTAATTGAAGGATCATCGAGAAAATCTTGTTATATTATTATTTACATACTTCAAAATTGTTCCCTATTCTATCATACTATTAAAAATAAACTCAAGGCACTTTTTATGGATACAAAAAAATCATTATGAAATGATGCAGTCACAGTGGTGGATATACGAAGGGGGCACGAATATACGAATGGAAGGAATTTCCAACATATCTAATCATTATAAGCTTATCCAAATTACAGGATTATTTGCTGGAATGAATGCAGTCTCAGATAGAATCCAACTTTCGTTATGAAATTACAGAATTCAAAACCTATATAGAGAAACAATACCGTAACAATAAACAATCAACAAAGAAAATGCACCACATGAATGAAATCATCTTAACTGAATTCCCCTGAGAAGATACGCACTAAATAGTATGAACAACTTTTGATGGGCAATCGCCATGGTCCCTATATCAGGAGCAGTTTGAAGCTGCAGCAACAGCTAATGAATGGGACGATGAAGAGAAGGCTACTGCACACACAAGACCAACATCGTCGCAAGTATATAATTGCTTCTTTAGAAATGAGATACGGCGACCAACATCGAGAACAGTTCGGTCACAGCTGAAAACACGAAATACAGAAATTTGGTGAAAGTCTGCAGGATTTTGAAGCACACGTCCAGAGACTTGTCTAGCTTGCCTACCTAGAAGCCCCGAAGGATTTCAAAGAACAATTGGGGGGTGCAGGTATTCATTTATAGATTGAGGAAAAGTGAAATATAAAGAACCCTGATATTGACACACTTGGAAGTGAGAAATTCAGTGAAGCTCTACTCCCTTCCTTGGAAGTGGAAGATGCTTTCAATACCTCAAGACCGAAAGTGAAAGCAGTGTTGATCGAAGAGACACTTCAGGAAGATAAAAACAACAGCATAGAACAGATGCCCAGCAGAATACTGGATAAACTGGAACCCAAGAACAAGAGGAAACTACTTCAGGTATGGTGGGAGCGGACATTTCCAGAAAGATTGCAGGGTGAGGTTACCACCACGTTTGACATCACGTTGAAGAACACCACCATGTTCAAACTCACCTACGGGGCCAGGATTATCAGAAGAGACAAGATGAATCTGTTTCAGATGTGGTAGGAGCGGAAATTTCCATAAAGATTGTTGCCACCACGTTCGTCATCACCGTAGAGAAAAACCCCACGTTCCTGCTCACCGACGAGGACTGGATTATCTAGTGAGTTTTCAAGAAACTGGATTGGTCAACACATCTGGAGGCATGCAGGCTAGTGAAAGCAAAGCTCTCAGGCTCATCCAAGTCAACAGAGTTAGAAGAATTACTGATAATCCGCCCATCAGGAAAAACACTAACCAAATATTTAATCTAGTATATACACTTATAAGCTACTATTTACATCTGGATTCTACTATATATATATATATAAATATATAAATATATATATATATATATATATACAAATATAGGGTGAAAAAGAACACTGGGGTTGCCCTCCAAGCTCGAAGGCCGAAGGCTGTGCTGCCGCTGGTGTTGGTGTTGGCATGGTTCATATTCAGTCAATGCTATTGTGATACTTCTGTTGAATAGCTACCCTCCTGCATATGCTTATGGGAGCTATCGCTTTTAATTTGTTTTCGATAATTCAAAGTTATTTTATCTTTCCTATATATTGACTATGCTCTCGATGCTGGAAAAAGCGGTGGCACAGTGCTCTGGCGCTCTGTGCAACACCGGAGAAAAAAACCAGCTTATGAAAATGCTACGTGGTTTGTGTTTGTTGGGTGATTTAGGGTTGTGTGATCGTGTGTTTTTTGCATATTTTGTGTAGTGTGCTTGAGGTTTGCAGTTTTGAGGTTTCGGGTAATGTATTTTGGAGAAGTTTTGTGTGATTGTGGAAAAAATTTGAGTATTTTTGAGTAAAAAATTGATGTCTTGCATTTGAGTGATTTTAAGGAAAATATCTGTTGCGTTTTGTGGTGTTATTTGATGATTCTATATTTCAGTGGAATTTGTGTATTTCTGTATTTGTGTGGTGTGTTTGATGAATGAAAAAAAGTTTGTGTGGTTGCGGTCGGATTGTAACTATCATGAAGCTTGCACGTAGCTTGCTAGGCTACTGCGGGAATAATACTAACCAGTATCTTGCTAATTCCCAACATCACTTAGAATGACCATCTAGTAATGCAGATGTCTTGGCCAGAAGACCGCATCCTAGAGCATCCAGGCAAAATCAAAGAGCACGGTCCCGTGAAAAATTTGCCAGCATCAGACAAACGTGAATGTTACCTGAGGACTTCTGGACTACCGCACACATGAGGAAGGATCAGGAAATCGATTTAAATATCGGAAAAAGACGGAACTGAAAGACCTTCCTTGGGATAAATTCCGGACAGAGATCCGATCTTCAAGAAAATGTGGGCACAATGGGATTCCCTGGTTATGGAAAACGGGTATGGGAGTCAACTGATGGGAAATGATCAACTGCCCAATTAGTTTCGCCCAGGAATAGAATGAGTAAAGTCTTGAAGGAAATTCACGAAGAAAAATCATGTCATTCTGAGTCAATGAAGTTTGGACTAGATCGGGCAGGGGTTCTATTGGGTTCAATGTCAAGAAGATGTTGGAAACAGGTGCAGAAGATGACAAAATTGCGGCGCCAGTGAAGGTCCCAAAACAAGGTCTAGGGATCAGATGAAGAAATACAACGGAGGCGCACCACTCGAACGAATGGCCCTAGATAAATTGAATTGAATTGAAAAAAAATGAATTGATGTAGCTGGACCCTTTCCTGTGACGGACGATGGCAACAAATACATCCTTGTTGCCATTGACTATTTCAGCCTATTCCATTCCAGACCAGGAAGCATCCACAGTGCCAAGGTTATTGGTGGACAACATGTTCAGAAGATTCGGAGTACCGATGGAGCTACATTCCGTTCAAGGAAGGAATGTCGAGTCCAGGGTTTTTCGAAAAAGTTTGCGAGCTGATGGGTGTCAACAATACTAAAACCACGGCGCTTCACCCCCAGTCAGATGGCATGCTTGAGAGATTCAAACGAACTATGGAAGAGCATATTTCCAAGGTAGTGGAAAATTATCAACAGAATTGGAACAAACACCTTCTACTAGTCCTGATGGCTTACAGAGCAGCCGTCCATGACTCAACCAAGCTTACCCGGGCTAGCATTATTTTTGGAAAGGAACTTCGATTGCCCTGCGACTTGGTGTCACGATCACCAGGCACCAAAGAGGTAGAAGTATACGACTATGCAGATAAACCGAGGGATAGCCTACTGAAAATCCATGAAATTGCGCGGAACAGGTTGATACTGGCCATTTACAGGATGATATCTGGTTATTATTTGAAAGCTATTTTGGGAGAATTCAAAAAAGGTGACCAGATTTGGCTGTACAACTCAAGAGGATATAGGGGCGTATCCCACAAACGATCACCGTTTCGGGAAGGACCGTATGAGCTGAAGAAGGAGACCAACATAATCCAGAACAGCATCAGGACTGGAATGGAGGTTGTTCACATTGAAAGACTGGAACCCTGTCATGGTAAACCAATGATCTTCGACCTAGATTCCCCAAACAAACGGTGTCTGGGAAGTCCGATGACCTCATCGAATGATCCAGATGTTTCCAAGAAGGTTCGAGAAGCCAAGAACGAGGATATATAAGTCGTGTGAATCACAAACGGCAGGTTTTTTAATATTGTTGTGCAGAGAAAAAAAGTAATTCGTAATAGGCAAATTTTGATTTAGTGCAATGCACTGGAATTGTCAGAGTGTATTATTGTGTTGTGTTCGAAAAGGAATACACGGATATAAAATTAATCAAACAAATTTGAATAAAACCGATCCCAGTTTCGTAATAGTATTCTAACAATTACATAAATATAAACTCGCTTCAAGTTCAACAAATTCATGTTTGAAATCTTATTATATATATATATATATATATATATATATATATATATATATATATATATATATATATATATATATATATATATACCGTGCGTTCATAAAGTTTGGAAACGCTCGATTATCTCACGAGTTAATTATTTTCGGAGAGAATTATTTTTTTCGAAAGAATTATTTTTACCCCCACTACCTTACATCGATAATTTTTTTTTAAATGGAAACGGTATATTTTAAATCAAGAATTGAAAGCCCATATTTTTCTGAGTTCCACCATACGTCATATGTATCATTTTAAGTTATAGTATACTGAGTATATAGGAAACAGGTGCTCATATTTCTTAATATTTATTTTTTCATTTTTTAGCAACGAATACCTGAAAATTACTCTGTAGTCAGTTCGAGTATAAATTCCAAACCTCAAGCAACCAGACAATGAGTTCTTAGTTACCATTGCATATATAATTAATAAATTGATTTGTTGTGTAGCATACTGATTCATAAGTCTTCAATATCTTTCTGAAAAATATTACCCTAACAGAAATTATTTGAAATTACGATATAGGTAGTGTCAGAAAAACAGCAAATAGAAGTTTTGATGATCTTAGGTTACGGCGAATAAAATATCGTGTTCGTGAACCAATAAGCAAAATTACAACTGCAACAATCAGATGTGTCGTGATGGTGAGCAGAAAATTCTACGAAAATTCAAATTACATCCATATAAAGTTAAACTCATACATGAACTTAATGAAGACGACTTCATTAGACGCATGAAGTTTTGTAAAAATATGTAAGAAGTGTGTAATCACAATAATGGTTTTTAATTTTATGTCTTATTTTCCGACGACTTAACTTCTTTTATGAATGGTACCATGAATATACGCAAATTTGTCGTTACTGGCCAGAAAAATCCAATTGGACGATGGGAACTTATACCCAATATCTGGGAGTCTTAGGAATACCACTGTAAGAGCACATTTTTTTGACTGTACTGTGATAAGTGAAAATAATTCAGCAATTTTGCAAACTGATGTAGTTCCATATTTAACTGCAACATTCCCAGACATTAATCATCCTGGTCAAATAGATTCTACTATTTGGTCCACATTATGCGCTAGTGGTTAGAGATTCCCTGAATGAAACCTTTTCTTATCGCTGGATTGCACGATGCGATCACATTGAATGGCCTACTTTGTCCCCAGATTAAACTCCTATGGATTTTTGTCTGGGGTTCCTTGAAAAGTGAAGTATACATAGACCGACCTACCACTTTGAATAACCTTAAAGAGATAATTCGAACTGAAATTCAACGAATTATCAATTATCGATGTTATCAAACGTAACCCAAGAATTCATCAGAAGTTGACAATATCCCCATCCCAAGGAGCTCAATTCGAGCATTTGTTGTGAATGAGTTTTGTGTTTATGTTTACTATGTACTGAAAACTCAATATTTTCGTTGCAAAATAAATAAGAAATATGAGCACCTGTTTTCTTATACTCAGTATACTGTAACTTAAAATGTTACATATGACGTATGTGGTATGGTTAAACTCGAAAAATGTGGGCTTTCAATTTTTGATATAAAAATATACCTTCTCCATTAAAAAAGAAACGATGACATCATATCTTGTAAGGTAGTAGTGGTAAAAAATATTTTTTTGTTAAAAAAAAGTAGAACATAAAATTAAAAATCGACCTGTCCGAGCTTTACGTCCGAAAATGATCAACTCGTGAGATAATCGAGCGTTTCCACACATCACGAACGCACTGTATATACCTTCCGTGTATTTCGGAAACGGTTCTAACGATTTGTATGAAATTTTGTATTTGGATAGGGTTTTGCTCTTTAACTTTATCTATATAGGCGTCTCTCCTGAGAAAAACGCGATTTTACTCAAAAACATTTTTTATTACGAATCGATAGAGCGATCACTATCTGCTCTCGTGCTTACAATGTGAAGCGCCATCTCTTGAATTTTGAAGATACTTGCATGGTTGCATTGGATGTTTGCCTACCGATACCTCTAAACTTTGTGAGATGGCGCTATATGACATTTTCCGAATACGAATAACCTTACTGAGTGACATTGCCGAATTTGGGCATCAAATCAATGTTATGTTTTATTTTGGTTAGTTCAAAGAACTCATACGGTTTATTTGAAATGTGTGTTGGTAGCCAACCTGTGCAAAATATTCATATGTAATAAGTATGTGATTCGTATCTAAATACGCAATTTTACAGAAAAAAAACAACCGAGCAAAGCTCAGCCGCCCAGGTACCAATATTTAATCTGGATCTCAAAAAAATCATCAGATTTATCACGATATTCAACATATAAATCGAAAGAATTGGACTGAATGAATTGAATTCATCTAATATAATTTTGGACCATACGAAAAGTCTATTTGAAACCAAATATATTGCTGTTTTCTATGCTACAATTTAATTTTCCCATATTGAAAAAACTAATTTGTTTGGCAGAAAGTAAATTTACTGGATTCAATCTTTCTCTGAGAAGCGATTGAATATGAAAGCAGGTTCGGTATTTTGGTATTTTCAACCAACAAAAATTTTGGGTAAACTTCTTATCTTATCCTACTCATTTGAGCTGAAACACTTTTACCAGTTCATTTTATATTTATTTTAATAGGGTCTGAGTGAGAAAAAATTGCATTTGGAACACCAACCTCAAGGGCGAAGTATTGATTTATTCGACATATTGAGAAAACCTTTTGAAAACAAAAGGTATTTTGAAAGTCTACGTACAAGATGAAATACAGATTTAAAAACTTTTGAAATACGCAATTCTTTCCGGTCGACGTATGTCAGATTATTTGAGGTAGCAAGAGGTAAATACTACTCATGAATAATAAAATAGGAATATTATCTAAATCAAATATAGTTTTGTTGCACTGACATTTTTCTATGGAGATTTTTGTAGAAGTAGAAAGAATGCCAAAAGAGAAAAAATATTATTATCATTCCGCTTACGATGAATACTACTTCTTCCATGTCCTTTTTCGTGAATCCATAATTATTCTACCTCTTTTGCCGTGAGTATACTTATAGACATGGATATATTATTTTTTTGCCTGATATAAGGAATATTACCTGGGGAGGAACTAAGATGTCAATATATGAAATATAGGCTAGTTTGGAATAAAATAATCAATAAAAAACATTTTTAGACATAAGCTCCTATTTTGATGAAAAAATAATAATCTTTGACCCCGAAAACCCCCACATACCAATGTTGAATAGAATCGGACCATAAACACAGAGATCATCGGCCATCTTGGAGCCGCCATTTTGATATTCGGAATTTGGAGGCAGAACTCATAATCTACGACCCTGAAAACCCCCACATACCAATTTTGAATCGAATCGCACTATAAACTTAAATCTCGTCCGCCATCTTGAAGCGCCATTTTGTTTTTTTCTATAACAAAAACTCCGTCATTTCAATTTCATAAATTTTGACAAAAAAATAATAATCCTCGACTCCGAAAACCCCCCACATACAAATAGAACGAATGAATCACATAAACAAAAACTCCGTCTTAATTTATAAATTTTGACAAAAAATTCATAATATCTGTCCCCAAAAACCCACACATACCAATTTTTATTCGAATCGTACCATAATCACAAAACCCGTCCGCCATCTTAGAGCCAATATTTCGTTTTTTTTCTCTAACAAAAATTGTATAATGCATTGTCACCGAAATAATGAACACCTGCCAAATTTCATCTCAATCGAATGTCGGCATGTGCTCCAAAAATGGATTACAAATGTTGAACCGGAAAGAATGACAGAATGACATACGTACGAAGGAACTTCAATCGATTTATCTGGTATTTTTCAGTTATTTCATTATAGAAAAACCTTTCATAGTTCTATTTAGAAAGAATAATTGATCAATTGATTAGGTTTCACGATTCCATCTTGTGGGTATAGACTAAATGTAGTTCGATTTGTTTGAAAATATGAACAAGATGTCAAAAAAATGTGGAATCATCTGCGACTGAATGATAAACTTTAGCCACTATCTTCCATCGTACAAGATAACTCCCGAAAAAATTCATATTGAAAAAGGGAAACTTTCTCAATTGATTATTAAATAGACATATTTTTCTGAAAATTTGTGAAATCAACGATGAAAATGACATAATTTTTGTAGTATGTGAAAGAAAACAACTACTTCCCCGGCTAAAGCCACGCTGAACATTGAACTACATCTGATAGAGATTGTGAAAGGATTCTATTTCAGCCTTGATTGAGGACTCTTATTTATGAAAGAGGCAAAGAAGCATGTTTTCTATTCATTTCAAACTTTTCAATTTCATATTGAAATTTAAATAAAAAAATATTTGTGGAATTTTATCTCAATTTTTTATTCTATACAGTTTTATTGAGGAAAATCGAAAATGTTCAACCGTGCATAATATTTATGACAGGATTTTCGAGGTTAAAGTTGACGTTTTATAAAGAATCAAATTGATTGGTTTCAAACATGGTAACGTATTCTACTTTTAATCTTTTGGGGGTGAAGCGAACTTGACATATATTACGCAAATAAACTTCAGATCTAGACATTTTCAGGTTTTTAGAAAAAATATCGTCTGCTATTCGGCATAAAAGTGGTTTGGGGTAGTTTGCAGGATTGAAGAACTTCCATACGAGTCGTCATTCAATATTCTTGTTTGCCACACAAAAATTCACGTTTATGCCTATCAACACTCAAGAACACAATATTCCTTGGGAGAAATAATGATTCGTTTTTGTAACGAGAGCTGTCGCAGTTTTGTCAAATTCTCAACCAGTCTCAAATAACGTAGTAATTTGTCAGTTTCGATTCATAAATTTCATTGAGCCCCTTGTTGGCTATCCGCCGCTGGCAGTATCGAATTATAAACCCAACACAATGATAATCACACGTACTTGTTGCCGAAGACCTGTCCTAGAATTAATAAAAAACGGGAAATATGTGAGGGTAAAAATACAATGAACTTCATGTATTCTGAAGTACCTGCTCATAATATGAGTTATCCGTGGTTATTGTTCAATTCTTTTTTTGCGAATACTCGATTTCAAACTAGTTTGGGGTGGGTAAAGGGCCTGAAAGGGAATGTGATCGATGCCGTTAGAAAATTAATTATATTTATATATTTTGACTCCTTTGAATAGGATGAAATCAAATGTGAAATCATATATATATATATATATATATATATATACATACATATCTGGGAGATGAAAGATGATATCCATATTTCGTGAAAGCGGATGATCGTGATGTCAAAGGGTCCTCTTATTTACGTAGAGATCCATCACTACGAGTCATCCGTGAGGGCGTCGCGACACCGACGCCAATTCTTTTAAATGGCAACCCAGATTTTTCCATGCTTTTTGCGATTCTGCATCAAATTCAGAATTCAGCCATATATCACTCCTTTGAATACTTACAACTTTTCTGCATACTATAAAGAGGGCCATGAATAAGTCAAAATACAAAGCAATAACACGAGTTCAATAAAATTGATCCATCAGTTATAATTGGATTGCCTGTTCAGTATCATCTAGTTGTGTGTTTCTGTACAATCGCAGACAATACAAACTAAAGTAAATTTTCAAATTACCAAATAATATTTTACTTTGACCAAAACTCTACCAGCATGTTGGTAATAACGAAAAAATTAAAGTGATAACCTGAATTATTTAATTGAGTAAGTGTTCGAAGCGTCGCTTGCGATATGGAAGCACACACATTTGTTATACTTTATTTTTAAATCCTCTACATTTTGTGGACGTCGCATATAAACTAAGTCTTCAATATATCCCCACAAAATAAAATCCAGTGGAGTCATATCTGGACTTCGAGCTGGCCATGGTGTTGGACCCTTATTTCCAATCCATTTCACATTGAAAGTGTCATCCAAATATTGGATAATTATTCTATCATTATGCGGAGGTGCCTACATATATTGGCTAAGTATTCTATCATTATGCGGAGGTGCCTACATCTACATACATAGTGACAATTACTCCATAATATTTTTGTTCAGAAACTGATCATCACATGGGTATGGGTGGACAACCATGAATGAAGTTCAATCTCCTATCAGCATCTCCTAAATATGAGAATAGATTATAGTTATGAACAATAAACAATGAAGATTATTACCTGGATGTAGTCCTTGAACCAGAAGTATTTTGTAGGGATGGAATTTGTTTTTTGACAAAATACGTTGTATTGACGACTTCGAAATATCACAATCCATCGCTACTTGTCTGGTAGAACTATGTGGTTCCAATACCATTTGACTGCACTGCAAGAGTGTGATTCTCATCTGTAGGTGTTCTTAATTTTTTTCGCTCCTTTTCATTGAAACATCCATTTTGCGCCAAAGATTTGCCTAAGCTAGTGAATGTTTTGTCTGATGGTTATCTTCTGTCGGGATACCGATAGCGTATATTCCCACTGCTTCTTTTGCATTCCTTCTTGCTTCGCCATAAATACATATCATATCCATCTCTTCTGCATTCGAAAATTCAACCATTTTTCAATTTTATGGAAAACCAACACAAAACTGAATACACTTTCGTGAAATCTTTCATGTCCCGCTTTATAATACGCAATAAAGTTGCTGTGTTTCATCAGTACTCAAGGGAAACTAGTGTGCTATATGGCTGAATTCAGAATTTGATGCAGAATCGCAAAAAGCATTGAAAAATCTGGGATGCCATTTGAAAAAATTGGCGTCGGAAATTATTTTGGAGTCTACAGGGTGGCTCAAAGAAGTGTAACATATCGAAGTTGTGTTTTTTCAAACACTGTATTTCGTTACACTTTCAAATAGGTCAGGAAAAAATAATATGATTTCATAAAAGGTACTATGTACCTAACTATAACCGTTCTCGAGTTATTGATTTTGTTATGAAAATGCTAGGTACAATTGGAAACTAAATAACATCGAAATATATAGAAATCATCCCTTCGAATTCTGACCAAGCATAAAAGAGGTTTTGGGGTATTGATTTCGATAAAACCCGTTTCTCAATATTATACAGAATGTTCAAAAATCATTGTCACTTTTTTATAATTTCGGACAAAGATAACTTTGTTATTTCAAATATAACACCCTGTACTTTTTGGTCTGAACAATATAAAATACTATTATCTTTCATTTCATATTTGGGTTCCCTATACCTAACCTAAATAGTTTTTCAGATATTGGATTTTTCAAATAGTAGTTCTTATTTCAATGAATTCTTTGAATCAAGATAGCTTTGAAACGACATTCATTTGATTTGCTCACAGAATTCTCATTGACAGTTGTTATACTTCACTTCATCGAAAATATTTAATGTTCATTAAAATGAAGTTATCATTTACATTCATATTCTGACAGTAGTTCATTAAACAGACTATACAATTTTCTTTATTATTCAACTGAAACAACAACAAAATATGAAACACAAATGTGTTTGCTTCAAAGTAGGTGCTTGAAATGACGACCATCCTGTTGAATACAAAGAGCCACTCTGAAAGACTTCTTAACAGTTAATAACATATGAGGCGTCACTCTTCGAAAAGCAGCCCTTATTATCTCCTTCATATTTTTCAGTGTGGTTGGAGGAGTGTCGTAAACCTCATTCTTCAAGTATTCCCATAGGCAAAAATCGAGGCAAGTCAAATCTGGTGATCTCGGTGGCTAATTTTGTGGTCCTCCCCTACCAATCCATTTATTCGGAAAGCACATATTCAAAAACTGTCTGACACTGAACTTGAAATGTGCCGGAGCTCCATCCAATTGTAACCACATCCGTTGTCTGTTATTTGGCGGCACATCCTCCAGAAGCTCAGGCAGATCATCTCGTAAAAATTGTAAAAATGTTTGACCATTCAAGTTTTCATAAAAAAAGTATGGTCCTATAACTTGTGTACCTATAATTCCTACCCACACGTTAACAGACCATCTATTCTGGTGATCCAGAGTGCGGAAAAAATGAGGATTCACATAACTATAATAATGGAAGTTGTGTCTGTTCACTGAGCCATTGTTATGAGGAGTAGATTCATCAGAAAATAAAATGGAATCCAAAAAATGTTCATCCTCACTAAACTTGTCCAGAACCCTTAGACAAAACTCGATTCGTCGATGGAAGTCTATTTCATATAATTCCTGGTGCATCTGAATACGGTACGGGTGAAATTTTTATTTTTTTATTACCCTAGAAATGCTCCGTCTGCTTATCCCTGTATCTTTCTCGATCTTACGTTGACTCGTAAGAGGGTTTTCTATGATTGATCCCATAATAAGAAATTCATTTTCCTCATTTCTAATGATAGGTTTTGGTCTATTTGCCTTTTCATAAGCTACACTTCCAGTCCTACGAAATTGATGTAGCAATCTTTTGAAAACCAACTTGTCTGGATGATTCCGGTCTGGATATTTTTGTGCATACACCCTCGACGCCAAAAGGCAATTCTCTAAATACTCACCAATCGCTAAAATCTATTTATCCGCTCTTGAATGGGATACGTTTTTATTTTCGACTCTAATAAATCAAAGAATGTTTTGAATAACGTAAAACACCATAACTATCAAAAAGAATTCTTTCAACAAGTTGAATAAATGTCGTTTCAAAGCTATCTTGATTCAAAGAATGCATTGAAATAAGAACTACTATTTGAAAAATCCAATATCTGAAAAACTATTCAGGTTAGGTATAGGGAACCACAATATGAGATGAAAGATAATTGAATTTTATATTGTTCAGACCAAAAAAAAATACAGGGTGTTCTATTTGAAATAACAAAGTTATCTTCGTCCGAAATTATAAAAAAGTGACAATGATTTTTAACATTCTGTATAATATTGAGATGTATTACGTCAAATCTAGAACCACATATCGCATAAGAGAGTAAATGGAGTCGGATGATGATGAATGAATTAAGAAGCGAAACTAGTACAGATCAACGTATATCAATAGATCCCAAACTTATCCCAACTTATAGATCCCAACATACTTGATTTTCAGAACGGTGATATTTCATGAAAATTTACTGAAAATATTTCGGTTCTCAACTCATCTCTGAAATACATTAGAAATATAAAGTTTAATATGGCTTGGAAAACGAATTCCCAGAGGCACTTATTTCAATGAATATTTCGGTTAACGAATTTCAACTTCTTCGAACCCAAAGTCATATTGAAATATTTTAAAAACAAAATTCTTTCATTAATAGCCTTGTTAAAATTGGTCAATATTTCATTAATTCTTCCACTCGTTTGGCAACATCTGTTATCACGTTTCATCAAGGTGGTGATAAATTATTTAATGACAATTTATTTTCTGAAAATCCCATTGATTCTGCCTATATTCCTGATAATTGTTGACTGATGCTCGAACAACTTGGATATCAGAGTCATGTTCAGACAGAGTAACTGACGATATTTAATCCATAAAGAAAACTGATATCGTCATATCAGAGAATGAGTTCAATAAATATTTCAGCGAAAACATTGATTTCTTCTCTACCCGAGTCGAATCATGAACCATCTGACTTCTCGAAGAATATAAATTCACCGGTGAATTCATTTTCTCCTGTCACTCCTGATCAGGTCATTGAAGGATTCGTGTTATTCAGACTTTTATGAAATGAATAGCGCTAGGATTAAACCCAGAGCTGATGTCATTGCTCAACCCATATCCGTATTAACTAATTAATGTTTCTTTCTATGTATTTTTCCTGATGTGCTGGAAAAGCAGTAATTTTGCCTTCACTAATGAAATGTAATCCACAAAAGGTAGAAAACTTTCGACCGATTTCAATAATTCTGTCATAGTTAAAATTATAGAGTATCTAGTTGAAAAAAGGTTGATTTAATACCTAGAAGCAAACTCCCTTCTTTGTCCTGGACAATTTATTTTCAGATCGAATCGATCAACAACAAAAGCTATCACAAATGTCATCTCTAGTGTAGTTGAAGGCTTAGAATTGGGGGAACATTCGTTTCTCACGTTCTGCGACCTCACAAAAGCGTTTGATTGCGTGTCCCATGATATATTACTCAGAAATTTGTTTTATTATGGTATTCGGGGGCTTCCTCTGGATTTTTTCAAATCCTATTTATGTGGTAGAAAAGAGTGTGTTTTGGCTAACGGTGTTAAATCGAATTTGGAGGAACTCATACATGGAACCTCAAGGTTCTTCTTGGGCAGTCCCTATTCATTTCATACATAATTGCCTTTATTATCATATTTGCCAAAAATAGTTTCTTTTTGCGATGAACAATTTTAATCAATCGTAACTGTAATAGGGAGGAACTATTGAATCCCCAAAACTTTGGAATTAGAAGGTGAATGGTTCGGATATAACAAGCTTCTGCTTCATTCTGAGAAAAAACCAGAATATCATTATATCTTTCAATGCCTTCTTAACAGGTTAATTTTGGGAATGGGTGAATTTATTATCTACATCAAAAACTTCTATAGTAATTTTACAAAAAAACCGTTGGAAGTTTCAACGCATAACAATATATTTATAATAAAATTCAGTTTTGTGAATTTACTTCAAGACTTATTCTACACCATTTAGTAAAATTACAAAACATTTGTTGAAATTCACTAAACACTTATCGGGAATTTGTTATGAAAATTACAATAAAAATGTTGTAATTTTAATAAATAAATTTGATCAAAATTGATTTGTTATTCATATGCTCATTAAATTCCTACACAATCACAATTATTTTTAGAAAATTACAACATATTTGTTGCATTTTCATTGAACATCTATCAGAAATTTGTTTAATAATATAACAATACTGGTGTTGTGATTTTGTTGAAATTTTTGTATTGGAAATGTTTTGTAATTTCAGTATATTGCATCGTGAATTCACTATATTTCTTAGTAAAACTTGATGCATAAAGCGAACATATGGTCAGATAACTACATATGAGTACCATGAATAATTATTGATATCAAATAGAAAATTATTTATTATTGAATACTTACCAACAATTCCTGTTCTTTCAACTTTCAACAAATGGCCTTTGATTATGACCAATAATTTCTTCCAGTTACATTACAATAGTCCGACAAGTATAATTATCTTCCCCCTATTTAAAAGGTGATTTTTTTCAACAAGTTCAAATAAGAGAATTATAAAAAAATTATTACATAAAAGTTGCTTGCTTCTTGTGGACTGTGAAATAGCCAAACGCTTTACTAATTCAAGTAACACTAAACAGTAATTTTTCGCAGCGTTATCTAGTCGGTTTCAACGCAGATTGTCCTGAGAAGCTCATCCAACACACAGAGGCTATCAACGTTTGATGCGTAAATTTGAGTAGAGAATTTGTTTGTAATTTTCAAAAACTTTTGACTGGAAACCGTCCAACAGTTTGGTAAAATTACAAAACGCATAGACAAAATATTTTTTTAGTGAAATTACAATTCATTATGTAATTTTCAAGTCAGATTTGTAAAAATACTGAAAATATTTGTGAATTTTCAATGACTCTAGGGTAATTTCAGTTCAATTATATTTTTGTAACTTTACAAAAAAATGTAGTAAATCAAGTCACAAACAATGTCTGTAAATTTTAAAAACTTTCGATTGGAAACTGACCAACAGTTCGGTAAAATTACAATAGGTGTAGGGTTACTACATGAAGATTGTAAAATTACGACTCATCTTAGTGTAGGTTTCCTCACATGTTTTGGTATATTACTCGAATTGTATTATATTTTGTATTGGCGATACACTGATTTGTAATTAACTCATATGTTGTATTGTAAAACAATTGTAATTTTTCAATTTTTTTCCACAGCTACTTTAGACTATTCCATATTCATTTGACCTATGAAATCATATTGTGGGACAATTCGAGTCACGCAAATTAAATTTTCATTCTCCAAAAAGGATCATTCGTGTGTTAGTAGGAGCGGGCTATAGAGATCACTGCCCTGCTCTTTTTATTCGGCTTCAGATCATGCCACTACTCTCTTCTTGGAATGCATTAAAACAGAGCGGATTATGCTTTACAATATGATCAACATCAGTATCATACGAGATCAGGAATATTTGCTGAGAACGCCAAGATACAGGCTTTCAGTATCCCAGAAATACTCTCTGAATGTACATTTTTATAACAAACTATCTGAAGCAATGAGAAGGTTGAATTTCTAAAATGTCAAACGAAAAGTTAAATCTGTTTTACTGAAGAACTGTTTTTACTCGGAAAATTAGTTTCTCATGTATGCCTTCGCGAACGAGGATTTGTGAAAAACACTCAACCATTTGGGCTTCGATTTATTTTATTCATGTTGAATTGTGTTTTGTTTTTTGATAATAATGATAACTTGGTGATATTTTGCTTCGATTTATTTCAATCAGATTGGACTGGGTTTTGTCTTTTTAATCATAATGTTAACTCGGTGATATTAGTTGTATCTTTTAGATGTAGAAATACTTCTTATTATAAAAGACCTGCAACAAATTTGTTAAAAATATATAATTTAGTCAATAAACTGTACTCTACTCTATTCTATGCTTGAGATAGATTGGAGTCCTTGGTTGGTATTAGATCTACTTGAATCCAATCCCAAGGAAAAATAAAAATTGAAGAATAAAATTGAAAAAATATATGCGATGTCACGCTGCACTGAATAAACTTGATAAAAAAAATTATATTATTTTGAATATTTGAATCGACTCAATATCCACTGTAATTGATTTTGAAGAAGTGATTTTTTTAAAACTTTAACTAGCAATAATAATCAATGAAGTCGACAACAAGATTACATAGTATCATGTGATACAAAAAAAAATAACTCAACGTTTCAGAATGAATAAAGACACTTGCTTGACTAGCGCAATACTATGCAACAATGCAACGAACACACCAATAACCTCCATAAAATGAAGCTTCATATTTTCATTAGCAAAATCATTTCAGGAATTTGAGGAATATTTCTAGCCAAAAATAGTATTCTGCTAACCCATATATAAATTTCGCAATGCAAATCGATTGTGTGATTGTGTTATTCAGCTAGGATGTATTTATCGCAAAGGTAGTGTATATTTATCAGTATGGAACAGGAAATCGACATTTATTTATTTATTATAAAACTAATTTGATTAGTTGTCTCCAACCAACATATTCTTGGTTTGAAAATTATGAAGAGAATGTTTGATATATATAATTATTCTGTCACTTTATAATGATAATAACGTGAGATAATAAAGTAAAATTATTTTTTATTGTAAATGGAATATTGTGTCATTCATTGGATTATTCTGTCAATGTTGATGAAGTGGAAATTGAACAAGCTCTCTTGTCCATTCCTCCTTTCACTCTGACCAAAGAATTCAAATAAAATACAATGTTTACAGTTAGAAAGTTTATATGAATAGGAAGGTACCCAGGTATGTTTTGCTTCGCCTGTATACCTTTATGCATTCCTTAAATATTCAAAACAATTACTCTAAGGAAGCAACGGTAGTTCTTCACTTTCTTTCAGTCATTCAAATAGAAGCATAACTATTTCTATTATAGGCGTTTCATGCTAATGTAACTGATGCGGTATCTTTTCGGTTGTAGATATTTCGTTAAGATAATTCATGAAACGATACAAGGAATGTCTTCAGGAATCTTTATTATTCAGTGAGATGCATTTATTTGGTTTGATTACATTCTTGACTCATTATATTTCATTGGGAAGAATACATGAAGAGAAAACGATAATTGACACCGATTGATGATATTCATGTCTGTTGATTAGAAAAATGACATGCAATCAGTAATTCCCACATTTTTTGAATCCCGGAATGATGATCATTACGTGATTTCACACCCGAGTGTTTTCAGTAATATCCAGTGCCTTTCATAAAAAAATTGAGAAAGGTGTAGGAATAATGGAAATAACGTCCCATATGGGGCGGAGCGTTCAAAACTACATTGTGAAATTTGGAGACCGTCCAAAATAACCCACTGAAAAGTATTCTAAAAAGAAGGAAAGATTCTCTATATTGGACCCAAACTCAATAATCAATTACCTTCAGAACAAAAATATATCACCAGTATTAAAACAATGAAACTGAAATTGAGAAACTTTGTGATGAACAACTTCAACGCTACAGTGTCAAAAATTAGGCTCGATTATAGGGCGACGCGATACATGTTCAAACGCTGAATTAGTGGGATCATTTTTTTAGGGAACTGTACACTGAGAAACGCAACTAGCATGCGTGACACAGCAAATAAGCCAGACTGGACTGTTGGCAACGTCGCAATCCAACGATCGCTCGCATTTAGTTGTTCAAGATACAGTGCAGTTTGCTCTAAAAACATTGGCGAGGTATCGTTATTGAATATAAAAAAAATTAATTTGGAACGTAGTCATACATATGCTCAAAGATACGATTCTGATAAAAAAAGGAGACTGTTGATGACATCAGGAGAAAAAAAATCGCGCAGAGTTGATTTGACCAAAAAAAGGAAAATGTTAAGGAAATCAAAGGAAAAGTCAGAAGGCGTAACATATCAACCAAACGTTATTTAGAGCATCATCACTATTATTAAAAAACATCGAATCAATATCAATAACTTATTCGATAGATTACTTTGATTTAGAAACATCTGGATTGTGCATGACTGATGACATTTTACAAATCGCCGCCAAATGTGAAAAAAGAGAATTTTATATATATGTTAGCCCCACGAACCATCAATCCTGTGGCGACAAAAATTACGGGATGTACTACAATTTCTGGTCAATTATATTTGAATGATGTACAAGTCGATTCAATGAATTTAGTAGATTGTTTGGTAGCATTTAAAGAATTTTTAATTCATCCACAACTCCAAATTCACTCGTTGTGCATAATGCGAGTTCGATGAGATTACTAAGAGCAATCATTAATAATAATTAATATAAGATTTTACCATGAGAGCAGGATTTGTGGATAACTTAGTTATTTTAAGAAAAACGTTCTCAGATTGAAAAGGGCCAGGAATGTTCGAACTATCAAAATTAGCCAAAGATTCAATACCAAACGAAACATCAGATAATTCCCACGAAGCGATGTATGATGTTCACGTTTTGCAAAAAATATTTCGCTTCATTGGTAAAGAGTCAGAATTATCAACATACATGAAATCATATAAAGAATGTATTTCAGAGCGATCTGAGAACGAAATAATATTTTGTAATTTACCTAATTTAAGTGCCTTAAAAAATGTTATATCACGGGAATTATTGAAAAAAATTGCGCAACAAAATATAACAAACGATTTTCTGAAACACGAAGAAGGAGAAGCTGTGATTATTCACCTAACTGCAAAATTGGAGAATAGAAAACATAAAGTTACTAAAAATAGGAAAGCATTTACTGAAATCATTAATGATTAAAAAATAGATGTTTAGTCAATCAAGTGATCATTTTATATAAAAGTTAGAAAAATAAATAATATTACATTCATTGTTGTTTATATTTTTTGTAGATTTAACGTTATATTTTATAGCTTTTTGGAAATCTGAATCATTTTTGTTTATGTTTAAAATGCATCAATATATATTAACGCAATTATTCACAATTATTATTCATAAATATATGCGTTCAATTCAAACCCCCAAGACCCTCGCGCTCTCTTATTTGAATCACGAGCGCTCGCTTGAGGCCTGGCCACGATTCTCAGCTTTCCCTCTTTTGCACTTCTCATACCCAATAATTTAGAAACTTCTTATGGCAATAACTAAATAACTGTATGGCTACGCGTGTTTAATTTTGTCTATAAAATTTGTTACTGACTTTTCAATAATATACTAGTTTTTCAAAAAGATCTGAATGGAGGGTTTTTAGTTATGCCTTAAAATGTGGCGTCCGCGGTAGCACACTATAGGGATTACGTGTTAAACGTTGCAACTTTGAAGCCTTATATCTCGCTTTCCGCGTGGTAAATGATTCCAAAAATTTAATATGATACAGGTAATAATGTTACCTAAAAGTGGTATGAATATGAACGAAATCTAAATGGAAGTGGATTTCACGATAACTACCTTAAGGGCCACTCATATTTGACCTCGAACATGAACTGTCTTCATTCCCCGCCTATATGAATTTCGGATTGTATTTTATATAATGAGAACGGTCATGCCACGACACAAGCTTGCTTAATTGCCATCTTCTCTAAAAATGTACACTCAACTAATCTCTCTCGAATATGTATCCACTCGGATACTAAAGGGTGGGGCACCCCATACGACACGGTCCCTGTAAACCAAACCATTAATTTTTTCGGAAATTTCTCCATTTCATTATATGTATATTGATTGAGGCTGCAAAATGAAATTATTTTGGAGTCTAGAGGGTGGCTCAAAAAAGTGTGACATATCAAAGATGTGTTTTTTTAAATGGAACACCCTGTATTTCGTCACACTTTTGAATAGGTTAGGAAAAAATAATATGATTTCATATGACGTACTATGTACCTAACTATAACCGTTCTCGAGTTATTGATTTTTTTACGAAAATGCTAGGTACAATTGAAAACTAAATAACATCGAAGTGAATAGAAATCATCCCTTCAAATTCTCACCAAGCATAAAAGAGGTTTTGGGCTATTGATTTCGATAAACCCGTTTCTCAATATTATACAGAATGTTCAGAAATCATTGTCACTTTTTTATAATTTCGGACAACGATAACTTTGTTATTTCAAATAAAACACCCTGTGATTTTTTGGTCTGAACAATATAAAATTAAATTGTTTTTCATTTCATATTGGGGCTCCCTATACCTGACCTGAATAGTTCTTCAGATATTGACTTTTTCAAATGATAGTTCTTATTTCAATGCATTCTTTGAATCAAGATAGCTTTGAAACGACATTTATTCAACTTGTTGAAAGAATTCTTATTGACAGTTATTGTGTTTTACGTTATTCAAAACATTCACTGAATTATTAGCGTCGAAAATGAAAACTTATCCCATTCAAGAGCGGATAGATATGATTTTAGCGATTGGTGAGTGTTTAGAGAATTGCCTTTTGGCGTCGAGGGTGCATGCCCAAAAATATTCAGACCGGAATCATCCAAACAAGTTGGTTTTCAAACGATAGCTACATCAATTTCGTAGGACTGGAAGTGTAACTTATGAAAAGGCAAATATACCAAAACCTTTCATTGTAAAAGAGGAAAATTAATTTTTTATTATGGGATCAATCATAGAAAACCCTCATACGAGTCAACGTAAGATCGAGAAAGATACAGGGATAAGCAGACGGAGCATTTCCAGGGTAATAAAAAAATACAAATTTCACCCGTACCGTATTCAGATGCACCAGGAATTATATGAAATAGACTTCCATCGACGAATCCAGTTTTGTCTAGGGGTGGGCGTTTGATGAATACTTTGGATACTGTTCATGAAGTGCCTAGCCAAGGTACCAGATAACACTGGCCACATGAGCACAACATCCGAGGGTCCTGGCTCCAGTTTTACAGGTGCAATAACATTCAAATATAACATCGTCGAATGCTATTAATGATTGATATTTGGTGGCATAACGGAATCTTGAATGAACTCTCATTCGTAAAAATCCACGCTTATTCGTATTTGCATCCATTCGAAATTCATTTTCGTCATGATAATAAACAGTATCTTGTATATACGATGCTGCCAATTCTACCTGGTATATGCCAACAGTTATATCTCGTACCAATTGTAGATCTAATCTTGGGAATTCTTTGAAATGATCCTTCTGAGTAATGTCCACTGACCACGTCTCATATTTAGATTTTCTGTCTCAACTCTGGCTCGAACTACGTTGACACTATTAGCCTTTTTCAACATTGTATTGGGTTATTCTTTGTTGGCATCTCTCATTTGAATAGGCGGATGGTACTCATTTATTATCGCACCTGCTATTTGTAGAAAACATTTAATATTTTTAATATGATGTATATCAATTTTGTGATAAAAAAATTTGAACATTGTCTTCAAATGACCATTCCGTGCCTCAACTATCCATCTAGTTTTTGTTATGATTCTGGACTTGTTGGCTTCGTCAGTTAGTAGTTGTCTTTGTCCTCGAGGTAGAAGTGAAGGCATTTCACAATGAATGCCGATATTCTGAACAAAAGGCAGAGCATCTCGGTAGCTCCTACCTACCATCTTCTCATTTGGTTGACATCTTACTCAATTCATTCTGCAGTATGCGTGCATCATTATTTCCCGTATCTAGGAAATATGGGCCTTGAAAATCCAAAATGTAACCATCAGTACCCACAATTAGGACTGATTTGATTGAATGTCTCCCTTTGTGTTGAGAATATGATTGTCGTAATACCCAGAAGTTGCAACTTTTGTCGATGTACAAATGAGTACCATCTATATAAACTATTGCTTTTGGCTCATTGGGTTGTGGATTGTACAATTGATTCGCAAAAGCACTAACATGTCGTTCTATAAATTGTTTCCTTGCTATTGCGGTAAATCCTATATTATCGGGAACGAAACGAGTCATCAAAGATTCTCGCACTTTGGTTATCACTGAACTTGTTGCCTGGCGGCAAGTTTGCATAAGAATGCCAGTAATATTTTTCAGAAATATGTCTGTCACCTCTATCTTGTCTTGGTTCAGATACACAATGATTGTTTAAGTCACCAAACTGTTCTTTTGTGAGCGGAGCAATGGCTTTGAAGTCATTATCAGAAAAACGATTCTCGCCTACGTAATCCAATTTACGCTTAGCGGCAGTTCTGAGTTCGTTTAAAAATAATTGAAGTTCCTGACCTTTCAGAACGTAAGGTCTATTGATATATCTCACGCCTAACTGTAAGATGGGAAATAAAAACGCACGATCATCAAGATGAAATCTACAGGAACGGGTATTTTCTGGTATATAGATGTTCTGATTTATGAACACGTTGACTCTGCATTCTATTGTGAGTGTTTGGAGATCAGCTACACCATTGCAAATGAGACACGTGTCCCTTGAAGATTCTGTTAAAATATTCAATCTCAAACATCCTGGATCTTCTTGAAGGTGATGAATCTCTTGAATAATCGATTGGTTGCATGTCAAAGAGATTATATTTCCATCAATTTCGGCGACATGTGAAAGTCTCCTTTGGTCGCGTCTTCCAATAGAAATTTCTCGTTTCAATTCATTTGGTTCTCCATCGAGTAGCGCTATATTTTGTGTATTGAATATAACATCACACGTAAAACAATTGAATCGGTGACGATTACCCAGTTTTTCAATAATTGGTATGATTTCAATGAAAACTTAACATATGCAATGATAACAAAATGACAATTCAGTATTTGTTAAACAAATGGATATGGTTGCTGTATGTTATTCCAAACCAGAGCCATTCTTATCAAGCTAAAGTTGCAGCTTGTCCATCTCCTCTCCAAGTGTGGCTACTTTTCAAATGAACTTAGAGTCGGGATAGAATACATGACTTAGATTGAACATTTCATGGCATAGGCTTACAAATGGAAAGGGTGAGTCCATATTTTTTCGTAATAAAGAAGGTATTTATATGAGATTATATTGGCCACAAATGGTTCACAGCAGGCTACTGAAAATGTATTCCTTTCCATGTACAGAAAGTTTCAATTACCAATCAATCGACATTCCACCAATTGAGGTGTGAATTCGAGTAACAAGTATGTTTTGCGAATTGGTAGTTTTGCTAGACATTGGTGGGAAGATATATCTAGAATCTAGTTATTCTCCAAGGAATATTGAAATTGATTGTTGTTACACTCTGTATAGGTACGAACCATTTTTTGTAATGAAAAATGAGCATATTCAGTTACCTATAATATTGGTATTCAATGAGTTTGTTTTATTTTTTGATATTTCACCTTCACTCGAGTCGTTCTACCATTCGTAGTATATATAGGTTTATAAATATCATTCAAAATATTCCAGAGAAAATTGTTCAAAATCTTTCAACGGATTTGTCGAACACATATTTGTGGAAGTGGTTCAATTAAGTCAATATCAAACATAACTAATTCGAGGAAATTATCAGTAGAGGATACTAGTTTTTGATCGACTCTGTATATTTCATGTATCTGCAAAGTGAACTTTCACCGTAAACGATCGAGTTTGTAACCGACTTTTCAGCAGGACTGTAGCAGTTTCATGAGAAAAACTATCTTTGGACTTACCCTGTATATCGTCTGTACGTGCAGGAATAATTGTTCTCTATAGTGTATTCAAATCGGCCATATGAACAATCGATGCATACCCGATTTGATTTATATATTCGAAAAAGTCTTTTCACAATGGCCATTTGAGTTATCTTTAGCACCCTATATAATCTTAACTGTTGAATTTAGAGCGCTGGTGCAATGCAGACATTTGATCAGCATCACGATTTCTGTAATATATAAAAAATTCGAGCAAATTCACCGAAAGCTAATTTCCCATTGATGCGGTGCAAGGTCCTTTGGTTACGTTTGGACCAATCAACTGAACATATTTAGAGATTGTATTTGTGTTTTTTTTTTCAGAGCGTCATACAAATGGGTGGATTCAGATCGCTCGGAGATGAAGAAGAAGTCGAATTCGAATGTCAAATTTCAGAAAAAGGCTTGGAAGCAACCAAAGTAACTGGACCACAAAGCATAGACTGTAGAGGTTCCCATAGACGACCAGTTTCTAAGAAACGTTTCAGAAAAATAAGGTAGAATATATCCCAAAATATAATTCGAACATATTCTTTCAATCCCGAATGAATGTTGGGAGTGACTCATTCAATAAGTTCGAGTTGCTACAAAATGATTTTTCATGTGCACAAAAACATGGTCAGCATTTACATTCTTTAATATACTCCATGTTATTAATATCAAGCAAAGTGAAATATAAACCTTAAGAAACATCAGTTTATCCAACCTCGCTATGAAATGAAAAATTTCAAATTTACTAGTGATCTAAATAATTTCCAAGTAGCTGATTTTTGAAGCTTTTTCTTGGGAAAGAATAGTAAGAAACAAAAACACATTAAGTAGTTACAGTTGTGGCTCGTTTGCAAAGACATCAACAGCAAAATTACTACACACACAGTTACTTAAACTGAGTCCTGAACCTGATGATATTCCTTTTTTCAGAATAACTACTTGCTCGTTGTACACTACAACACTACACTACACTACATGATACATTAATTCCGATTGAAATATTTACCGAGGAATGTTATCCTAGTATGTTATTTGCAATTCATTTTTTGTTGGACGAAGAGTTTTCGACGTAGCCTTATGCCCCCATGCTCCTTAATTTTAAAAATGTCAGTTCCAGAATCTAGGAGCAGAAATATAGATGACCGCCAGAAACAATGTCCAGTATAACGGGCAGAATTTGGTGAACAAGGATGTTGTGCAATTAATTTTCGTAAGATTCCAAATGTGTTGATACTTACAGATTGCACTACATATACAGGGTGTAACCTCTTGCACACTCGTGGATGACAAGTGTATGATGTCATTTTTAAACGAATTGCCGAATGCAATAACTATTCAACTCGGCATTTGAATAAGGCAGTCACTTGTAAGACACAAACAGTATTGAAAAGGGAAACATTCGCAATCGAATATTGTTCTGAAAAATTATACCACGACCATTGTAGTGATTCAGACATTCAGAATACGTGAACTGAACGGTTTGTTAGATTCTACTAGTGTTTTCTGATTGGCTGGCAAATGCAAGATCCTGATCAGCAACCAATCAGAAAACAGTAGGCAATGTGCAGGAGAATTGATATGAACATTATTGTCTTTGTCTTTTTAAAAATTTGCCATTCTATCAAAAAATAATGTATATTATATGAATGTTCCTAGTACGAAAACGCCTGCAAAGTGATTGGAGATTCCAGAATCCAAAGAGAATTGAAATTTATTACTTCATTCATAACTGCGACGAGCGATTCATCTTGTCTTCTACTCTTCAAAATAGGCAAAAACTCAATATTTAGTTATGAGGGCCAGTAAAAAACAAAGTCGATAATTTTTGAATTAATTATTCTGCACATCGCGTACTATTTTATGATTGGTTGCTAATCAGGATCCTTCATTCACCAGCCAATCAGAAAACACTAGTAGAATCCGACAAACTTTCGTTCGTAGACAGCTTTGTGAAGCGTGCATGCGAGAATCTTTCTTGGCAACAATGTTCACTTCCCATGTTCTGAATCACTTCATTGGTCGTGATATTATTTTCAAAACAATATTCAATAGCGAATGTTTTCCTTTTCAATACTGCTTGTGACATTTGTTTCTTGAAAGTGACTCTATAACCGGTTTGGATACAACAAGGTTAGTTGTTTTCTCCACTTTGGAATTGAATATCTATCTCAGGCAGCCTGCAATGTATACATGTCGAGTTAAATATTTATTGCATTCGGCAATTGTCAAACATTTCCTCTGAGTAGGTCACCTGTAATTGGGCGGGTGGCACTACCCAAAATTCTGTCAAATTTCACGAAGAAGAAAACATTTTTTCAATTTTTTTTTTAGATTTTTAACCACTGTAATTCGTTATCAAATGACATTACTCACTCGTCATTCACGGGAAAAAAAAACGAGAATAAAAAATGACGGAATGTGTGTGGATGTGTTCATGGGCTTCCTGGAAAAGCATACGTACGGGCGTGCGTGTGAGCGTGAGTGTCTGTTTGTCGATCGGCTTCATATTGAGGTTAAAAAGTACTTAATGATATTTATATACCGCTATTTTGATCACCCAACCAATCATAACTTTCTATGAATATGTATACGTGTTAAGGAAACGGGCATCTTACCTATTATAGTCGGATTTGGTTGGTGTTTTGGAACATTATCTAGAGGTATGGGGCGCCGTCTGTTTACAACCACAAATATATTTTTTTATCCCATATATTTATTGAATGGCACCAATATATATTGAAACTGAACAAATATTTTTATTTTAGCTTTAATTTATAAATAAATATTACGAACGTTTTTTAAGAGAGTTGTAATAAGGTTATCAGTTCTTAACATTCAAATATCAAATAGACTCTTGGTGGTATCCTTCCCAACTTTCAAAAATAAAACTATTATTTTTTATAAAAAATATATAAAGAGAATTGAATAAGATACCTATCATTTGTATGTTCAATCTATTCAGTATTTTGAAATCGAATATTTAAATGCATATAAAAAGAAAAAAACAATACAGAATATAAATTTTAAGTTTTTTGTATTTTTTATATTTCAAACATTCCGACGGATATCAAGGATCACCAACTATTTTCCATGTACTTTTTTATTCTCCTCATCAAATTTTAGTGTCATTTCATATGATAATTCCTATAGCTAAGTGAGGCCATTTAGTGTCATTTCATATGATAATTCCTATAGCTAAGTGAGGCCATCACATTTTTTTCAATCGGCAGTTTAAGACAAAACCACTTGTTGTACATGAAACTGTTAAATGCACCATTGTCATTTTTCATTATTGACTATACTCTGTTTCCCAATGTGAGAGAGTGATAAAATGTAAATTTGCAATGACAGAACCCTTTAAATAGGGTGGACAACATAAAGATCGTATTTTAAACTTAAAAGGATAGTTTTTGAAAATTCCATATTTTAGTTATTTAAGACGTACACACCTCGACTCGATCCTGAATTAGGATCACCTGGATTTGCATAACAAAGATAGAGGCTTTTTGTGAATGAAATGTATGTGACAGCAGCGTAACTACAGGTAGTTTATCAGATTAATGAGCATTATTGTAATTGTACATGATTATAATTATAGAGCTTTGCAGATAATTGGGATATTAATTATTCTAATTTCAATAGAAAAAACGTATATGAAAGTAATAATAATATGAAAATGGATGAATTGGAATTAATATCAATATTTATAAGGAAATCTACTATTTTAAATAAATACGACAGCTTAATTTTTAAATTTTAGTCATCATATTCTGAGTAGTCCGATGAACTATCGTCGTTGGGGTCCAGAGAAATAATAAGGGTCTCTGCAGTGGTGTCTAGCCTGTTATCAGCTTTCCACATTCTTTCTTACATTCCAATCACATGTTCGACGCACTTACTCCAGTTTTCGAAATCCACTTTCTTTATTCCCTCTTTCAAGAGGTTTTCAACGTCTTTTATTTCAAAAGGAGTGTTACGCCTTGCTACAAACCCTTCTACTTGCGCCCACACCAATTCTATGGGGTTTAATTCACACTGATATGGCCGAAGGCGAAGTACCGTTATATTCCGTTTTGAAGCGATTTCGTCGACAACAAATTTCGTACAAAGAGGTTTATTCAACTTGACAATGGCCAGCAGCTCCTTTTTCAGCATAATTTTGCGAAATGACTTCTTATTTGAAGTAAGCCAATGAATGTTGTCATTTTTTGCAAGAAAACGTTGGTATTTTTTCGGATTTTCTTGAGTGGTAGCTGGCATTATCAATGACTATAACAGACCCAGGAGGAATAAGATCCAGCATTTGCTGCAAGTATTCTTCAAAAACATCAGCGTTCATAATAGTCTCAAGTCCGTTTTGATTGAAATGCTGGTAAGCCACCATCGACAAATTCATTTTTGCTAATTATTAATCTTTTACCTTTTCCCGAGGGTGCTTTCATTCCAATGGACCATTCTTGCATAAAAGCCTGCCTCGCGCCTTTTTTATTTTTATTCTGCTATATTTTACCAAGGGTGTACCCTTCATTCAACCAAGTTTCGTTCATATAATATATATTCCTGTTTTCCTTTCGAAACTGTCTAACTGCCCTCAAATGTCGTCGTCACCAGCGGATGATTTTGTCTTTCTCTATCAAAAGTTATTTTCTGTTTTGAATTTTTTCATAGCGAAAAGTCATTTCTTTCAAAATTTTCCACATTTTTTACAGTAGTAGTTAGGATGTCGCTGGGTGCACACGTGTGTACTCACTGTTCTGATAATTTTATTGTGAATTCTAAACATATTCAATGCGATCTGTGTGAAAAACATTTTCATATACAATGTGTACGAGTCAGTTGGCAAAGTATATACAAGATGTTAATAATCTCAGGTGGTTCTGCGATGATTGTGTACCAGTTGTCAATGACAAGTTGAAAAACTTGCAGAAAAAGGACGGAGACAAAACGCTTGAGATCCTGGAGAAGACAAATAAACCGATTGAATTGTTTGAATCGCAGAATGCAGTGAAAAACAAGCCTCTTTGGTCCGAATTTGTTGGATATAAAAATAAGGTCGAGCCACTAATTGTTGAACCAAAAAACGGTCCCCAAGATAGCAATGCAACAAAAAAGGAGTTAGCTGAAAAAGTATGCCCAGGTGATATTGCTGTATCAATGACAAAAATGAAATCGGCTGCTCAAGGATCACAGAAAAACTGAAAACCAAAACAGAGGATGCATTAGGCGAGGCATACGAAATAAAAGTGGGCAGTTCACTGAAACCAAGGATAAAAATAATTAATGTACGGGAAGAAGACATTGTGGATGACACACAGTTTATTTCTCAGTTAGCAAACCAAAACTTTCCTGAGGACTTGGAAAATGATATGAGTTTTGTTGATAAGTTTAAGTCAACAATGAAAATAGATGAAATGTAATAATCGAAATGTCGAGTACACAGTACGGGTACTTTGCTAAAAATAAAGACAGAATATTTATAGGGTGGTCTAGCTATAAATTCTTTGAGTTTGTTAGTGTCTTAAGATGTTTTAAGTGCTGGAAATATGGACATCGTGCAGATAAATGTAGCTCAAATGCGGTTTGTCCTTATTGTAACAAAAATAATAGAAAAGAAGAATGTAGAAGCACCGAATATGAATGTACAAGCTGTAAGTATGCTGTTGATACCCTAAAGCTAAAGAATATTAATTACAAACACCATGTATTCGATCCAAATTGTGAAAGCTATTTAAGACAGGTTTCAAAAAATAAAGATGGAATTAGTTACCAATAGCAATCACAGGCTACCTCAAATGGCATAGTACTATGTGTAAATATACAGGGCTTAACAACAAATTTTTCTCAATTAAGACAATTATTAATGGATGTTGAACCAGTTGTTGTAGTAGTTACAGAAACCCATGTGACAGCTGATATTGCAGAATCTGAATATTTTATAAATGAGTATGACTGTTCAATAACCCTTTCCGATAGTAGGCACACTGGGGGAGTAATATGTTATATAAGAAGTCATATTAAATATGAGGAAAAATTAGTGTTTCAAAAGAGTATTGGTATATGTTGCTTAAGGTTACGGTGGGATATCAACACGTCATAATAGGTGGTGCGTACAGATCACCCAATGGCTGTAAATCTATTTTCCTAGATTGTTTTCGTGAACTTCTCGAAGATAAAATCTTGGGTACTAATGATGTTATAATAACGGGTGATTTCAATATTGACCTCTCATCTGTAAATCCAAACGGAATAAGGATCATGGATATAGTGCACTCATCTGGATTCCGACAAATTGTTAAACAACCAACTAGAGTCACTCATGATTCCAGTACGTTATTAGATTTAATTATTACAAATAACAAATTTCAAGAAGTTAAACGTGAATTTTGATGAATGTAAAAATGATAGTAAAAAAATGTGGCATACACTAAAACAAATAGTAAATAGTAAAAACAGTAACTTCGATTTTAACTCGTTGGACCTAGGTGCAGGAAGTGTTAAGGAAGAATTAAATAAGTATTATTTTAATAGTATACAGGAAATTTCTGAAAGCATACCTGATCCTACAAATTTTGTGGAAATTAAAATTGTTGTAAATTCTAGTATTAACACGTTTCCTGTTATTTCTCTCAATAAATTGCAGAAAATAGTAAACAATTTGAAGAATAAAGCAACGGGTGATGATGTGCTTACAGTGTCATTATTAAAAAATGTATTCTCAGTGGTGGGGTATCCTTTATTGTATATCATAAATACGTGTTTGCAAACTGGTGTTCTGCCAGCAATCCTGAAGTGCAGCACAATAATACCTGTACCAAAGACAAACAAACCTAGTGAGCCCGAAGAGCTGAGACCCATAAATTTACTGCCAGTAACTGAAAAAATAATAGAAATTCTGGTGTATGAGCAGCTAAACCTAAATACCTAAACGTAAATAATTTGCTGTTTGTTTGCTGGGTTCCGGCATAATCATTCTACTGAGTCAGCTTGCCAATTAATGTGTAATTAGTGAAAAAAGGACATTGATGATGGAAAAATTGTCGTTAGTGTATTTGTAGATCTAAAAAGAGCGTTCGAAACGATAGATAGAACAAAACTGTTATCAAAGTGTGAGGCATACGGAATAAGAGGCACAGTACTCAAATGGCTAACAAATTATCTACCAAATGGGCAACATAAAACAAAAATTGATGGTAGTTGTTCTGACGAAATAGATAGTATCAACGGGGTTCCTCAGGGGAGTGTGCTTGGGCCATTATTGTTTATACTTTTTATAAATGATTTACATCTTTACCTACAAAACTCATTTATTAATCTATTCCCAGATGACGCATTGATTTCCATATCTGGGGAAAACTATAACAACTTGGTTGAATCCATGAATAATGAGTTAGATATTTTAAATAGTTGGCTCAGGGCCAATAAACTTAAGATAAATGCCCAAAAAACTAAGTGTATGATATTAGGTAGCAAAATAAATTGTACTAGGTTCAATCAAGGAAATTTTGTGTTAAAAATTGATGATTCTGTAATTATGTTTGTTAATGAGATAAAGTACCTCGGCATTCTACCCTCAACTCAATTTTTTTAGGCATATTGATTTTTTATGTAAAAAAATAAGCGAAAAAATCGGCCACTTTTATAGAATTTGTATGAACCTTTCCCCATGGTGTTGAAAAATTGTATATAACACTATCATATACCCACATTTTAATTACTGCATGTCCATATTTCTCTGCTGTTCATCTGCGCAAATACATCGTTTGCAGCTACTTCAGAATAAAGCAATGCGTATTTTATTACGTTGCAGCAGGTTAACAGCGATAAATGATATGTTAATGAAGCTGAAATTTTTAAATATTTCCCAACTGATTATAGAGTCTGCATTAGTACTAATTTTTAAAATTGTTGATAAGCAAGCTTCCTTCTTACTTGCAAGAATATATTATCAAAAGGGCAGATATGATACATTATAATTTAAGGTTCAATGACCAGTTCCACATACAAGGCTTCAATACAAATGCTTTGGAAAGAACCCTCTTCATCGAAAGTTTGAGAATATATAATGATCTACCTCTGTTGGTTAAGACATCAGCAAATGTAAAAAGTTTTAAAACAAGGTTGAGAAAAATGTATTTCAATGTATAGGTTGTATTGTTTATGTGTAATGATATCAATTGTAACATTCATGTACTGTTATATAATAGCTATTGATGCTGAATTGAGTTATATTCTATTCTATTCCTCCTACCCATGGGTGCAATGAAATCATCCTTTTTACACGCTTTATATTAGCTTCACTTGTATGTTTGTTTGTTTGTAAGGGACTCCTTTGGGCGCAATTTTGACCCACTTCGAGACGTCCGAATGATTTGAAATTTGGCAGGTGTACATAATTCCGGTGACAATGCATTAAGAAATTAATTGTATGAAAAAAAAATGGCGGCTCCAATATGGCTTTTCCAAAATTTTTGGTTTTTTTTCAAAATTGCAAAATTCGGAATGGCGGCTCCAAAATGATGGCCGAGTTCTGTGATTATGGTCTGATTCTATTCAAAATTGGTATGTGGGGGTTTTTGGGGTCGACTATTATGATTCTTTTGTGAAAATTCAAAAATTCAAGCCTTAAGCTTTGAAATGGCGGCCGAGTTTTGTGATTATGGTCTGATTCTATTCAAAATTGGTATGTGGGGGTTTTTGAGGTCGAATATTATGATTCTTTTGTAAAAATTAAAAAATTCAAGATGGCGGCATTAAAATGGCGGCCGAGTTTTGTGATTATGGTCTGATTCTATTCAAAATTGGTATGTGGGGGTTTTTGGGGTCGGAGATTATGATTTCCTCATTTGATAGGATTATTCCTTTTTTTTAATATCCAAAAAAATAATAAAAATAATAGTTTCAAAAAAACTAAAAAAGCACGCTTTTATGAATAATCCACACTAAGAAGTAGGAAATAAATAATAGTTTGAAAAAACTAAAAAACAAGCTTTTATAGAAAACCAGACTAAAAAAATAGAAAATAAGAAAAACATTTATTTTATTTAAAAAAAGCGTGGGGTGCATGGTAACAATAATTATATAGTTCATTACACACCTAGGGCAGTAAAGTAAGAAATGTCTCAGATCACAGGTAATTGTTGGCCGAGGCGATACCAAGCACCCCACATTTTTTTTTATATTTTTTTTTTTTTTATTTTCAATTTTTTTGTCTGCTTTTCTATAAAAACGTGTTTTTTAGTTTTTTTAAACTATTATTTATTCATTTCACACATTATTTTGTTCAAGGTAGGTATTTCTTTTTTTAAGTAAAACGAATGTATTATTCTTCTGGCGGCAATCTTCTCATCCTTATTTATTACAGTTTCTCTTCTTTCTTCCTACCTTCCTGGTGCCGCGTTTATCCTCGTGCACAAGTCGGTATATTGCTGACTGTCATCTCGAACATTGTTTTGTACTTTATGTATTGAACTTTTCTTTGTGGATAAGAAGCAAATAAATTGGTTTAACTTGCAAAATATTTATTCGCTTCTCGCATACATTGACAAATATGTCATGTCTCTTTTAACGTCATGTTTTTCACCTGTCATTAGACAATTATAGTATAGGCGTAAACATACCGCCCGCCTTGAAAGGGTTGAACTTTCAAAGATATAAACAACTTGAACACATAAATAAATTAAAGGAAAATTATAAATTGCAGTTCATTTGTTTTATATAACAGAGTTCCTGGTTTTACACGTTACACTTGTCGTTACGTACACTATCAGTATCTACTGCTGTTCATTTTCAACTGGAAGTTGACAAATTCTTGAAAATGATCGCTTCACTGTACCAGATGTAGTTCGGATACTTGCAACCCTTGTAATTCCGTCTGGCCCAGGGTATAAGGAGATTATTCGTCCAAGCTGCCAATGAAGTGGTGAGGTGTGATCATCCTTTATGACCACCAAGTCGCCAACCTCAAGAGAAAGCTGATTGATCTTCCACTTGGTTCTTATTTGCATTTCTGAGATGAACTCCTTTGACCAGCGAGTCCAGAAATGCTGCTGCATTTGCTGCAGTAACTGATATCTTGACAGTCTTGTGGTCTGGATATGTGTGACATCAGGATCAGGAAGTGTTGTTAATGGTCGACCAATAAGAAAGTGAGATGGGGTAAGTGCGGAAAAATCATTGGGATCTGAGGAAATTGGGGAAATAGGACGAGAATTTAGAATTGCCTCTATTTCGGTTAACAAGGTTAATAATTCTTCGAAAATTAAGCAAGTATCTCCTATGACCCTTATCAGATGCAATTTTGCCGACTTAACTCCTGCCTCCCAGATCCCTCCGAAATGGGGAGAATAGGCAGGTATAAAATGCCAAGTGACACCTAAATTGGTGATGTCTTCCTGGATTTGGTTATGATTATTTGATAGGAAACTAGCTAAATCTATTAGTTCTGACTTAGCACCAACAAAAGTGGTTCCATTATCGGAATAAACTTCAGCTGGTTTACCCCTACGAGAACTAAACCGTCGAAACGCTGCTATAAACGCGTCTTTGGTTAAATCACTAACTAGTTCTAGATGAACGGATTTTGTTGTTAAACAAACAAATAAACATAGGTATGCCTTCAGCACCTTAGCTCCTCGGCCCTTTCTATCTTTGATTTTGATTGGTCCCGCATAATCCACTCCGGTCAGATTAAAGGCTGGTGCAGGACAAATTCTTGTTTTTGGTAAATTGCCCATTATTGGGTTATCTTGACGAGGTTTAGCACGAAAACATCTCAAACAAGAATGAACCGTTTGTCTCGCTAAATTTCGTCCAGACAATGGCCAAAAAACTTCGCGAATAGAGAATAGCAAATGTTGAGAACCGCAATGAAATAGTCTAATGTGTTCTTGCTGGAAAATCAATTTGGTTAAGTGATGTTTGTTGGAGAGTAAAGCAGGATGTTTTTTATCAAAATTGTAGTTAGATAACTGTAGTCTACCACCCACTCGCAAAATTTCATTTTGATCCATGAATGGATTCAAACAGAATATTTTGGATCTCCTTTGTAATGGTTTGTCATTTTTTAGTAAGGACAATTCTTCCGGAAAGCTTTCAATTTGCGATAATCTAACTAAACAATTCAATGCTTGGTTTAATTCGAGAACATCAAGTGTACCAAACTTTCGATTAGACTCATTATTTTTGCAGTTGAAAATAAATCGTTGGCAGTATGCCATTACTCTTTGTAATCGCTTTAATTTTGAATATCGGTTCATCGGAAATAAATCAGATTCATTAACGACTCGATTGACGGTATGACAGATAGTTCCTTGTTTTTTCCTCTCCGGGATTTCATGGATAAATGGACTAATTGACATAGGCCAGACATCCTTGGATGATGCTAGCCAAGGAGGCCCTAGCCACCACAACGTGGAATTTTGCAGATCTTTGGGATACATTCCTCTGGTTAGAAGATCACTAGGGTTTTCCTTGGTTCTAATAAAATTCCAATCAGAAGGATTGGTGAGAGATTGAATTTGAGCAACTCTATTTTGCACAAATGTTTTAAGAATATTAGGCTGTGTTTTTATCCAACACAGGCAAACACTAGAATCACTCCAATAATATGAAGCATCATATTGAATTCTCATAGACGTTTTTACCTTGTTAACTAACTGAGCTAGCAACAAAGCACCACATAACTCTAATTGAGGTATAGTAAGAGATTTCAATGGAGCAACCCTTGCCTTTGAGCATAAAAGTCGAATTTGAATTTCGCCTGATTTGGTGATTATACGTACGTATAAAGCTGCCCCGTAAGCCTCTAGAGATGCATCTGAGAAAGCGTGTAGCTCTGTTCTACTAGCCTCATTACTCAAAACTCTTCTGGTAATTTGTAATGTATTCAATTCTGGTAATTGATTCCTTAATTTAAACCAATTAGAATAAACATTTTCCGGTATTGCTTCATCCCACGTTAGTTTAAGCATCCACAATTTTTGGAGTATCATTTTACCTAAGATTATACAAGGGCTTAATAATCCTAGTGGATCAAATATCTGCGCTATCTCGGACAGAATTGACCGTTTGGTAATAGGTTTTGTTGTATTGAATTTTCCAATACTATACATTAGGGCATCTGCTGAGCTAAACCAATAAAGTCCCAAGGTTTTTGTTCTTTCATTTTCCCCCAATTTCAAAATAGCTAAAGGATCTATGGCTTGCACATGATCAAGAACCCCTTTGTGGTTTGAAGCCCATTTTTGTAAGTGAAACCCACCAGAATTCAAAATACTGGAGATTTCGTCACACAACCTCACAGCCTCCTCTACCGTTTTACAACCAGTTAAAAGATCGTCCATGTAGAAATCCTGCAACATGACAGTTGAGGCTTGTGGAAACCTTTCAACGTTTTCTTTAGCAAGTTGTTGTAAACAACGAACTGCGAGCCATGGAGCCGATTTGGTCCCATAGGAAACAGTATTTAATTGGTAAATCTGCAAATTTTCTGATGGATTACTCCTCCAGAATATTTGTTGTAAGCATCGTTGTTCAGGTTGAACAAATATTTGACGATACATCTTGACGATGTCTGCGCAAATCACTATATTATATTCACGAAAACGTAATAGGATGGACACAAGGTCCATCCTGTATGGTTGGACCTGCATATTGCAAATCATTAAATGAAACTCCCGATTCTGAAGGACAAGAACCATCGAAGACTACTCTCAAACGGGTTGTCTGGTTCTTCTCATTCAACACTCCATGATGAGGAAAAAAATAATTTATATCATTTATGAGGCCCTGAATTTTGGACATGTGACCTAGTAGTATGTATTCTTCCATGAAATCAACATATAATTGACATATGTCAGGGTTTCTCTTAAGTTTAGATTCTATAGATCGAAATCGATTGAACGCGTTTTTTCTTGAGTCACCTAGAGAGTTGAGGGAGCCCTTTATAGGTATTTGTACTATAAATCGACCTTGTTCATCCCGCCTTGTGGTTTTTCGAAATATTTCCTCACATAAATTTTCATCTTTGGAAAAAATAGGTTTTTCATGAAAGGGTTCTTCGATTTCGATTTCCCAAAACCTTGACAACTGAATTTGTATTTGGGAATTTATGTCATTGGTACTTAAGTTACAATGAACCCTTGAAGATGATTGAACTGGACTGATCACTCCGGAAACAATCCACCCAAAAACAGTTTTTTGTAATTTTGGTAAATTTCTACCCAAAGAAATTTGACCTAGTCATAGAAAATTCCTGCACCTAGAAGTATATCAATCTTGCCACATTCATTAAAACCTGGATCAGCCAATTTGAGATGCTGAGGAATGTTCAACATCGATATATCTACAGGGTGATTTGGTAAACTTTCATTGATTTTTGGTAAAATTAAACAGGTAAAATTGTTGCTGAATGCATTATGAAGTGATTCTATGTTTACTGTACATTGTTGATTTATATCAGTCGTCACTTGATTAATCCCTACTACCGATATGTGAATTTTAGTCTTCGGTAAATTTAATTTTTGGCACAATTCGTTGGTTATGAAATGACTTTGTGATGCGGAGTCCAGCAGAACCCTACAAGTATGTAAACCTCCTGCCTTATCTCTCACTTGCACCAATGCGGTTGATAGTAGAATGTTTGAATTTGTTTTTAACTGATCAACACTTGAATAGTTGACTATTTCACTGTCAGATGTACTGGCACAATTTGCCTTGGTAGTTTGTTCAACATTTTCATGTTTTTGAGTATTTTGGGTTTCAATATGAAGAAGAGTATTGTGTTTACCGTTGCATTTTCTGCAATGACCCGAAAAACAATATTTGTTGAGATGGTTTCCACGTAAACAATTTATGCAGAGTTTTATTCGCTTAATTTGCTCGATACGCTCCTGAACAGGTAACTTCAAAAACTTAGAACATGCTTGAATGTAGTGATGCTGATCTTTACAGAACACACACATTGGTTTATTTCTATGCTGAGTATTTGTTTGATAGGTAACTTGAGAAGATTTGCCTTTCGATATTTTCACATCATTGGTTGATTTCAAGGTTTCTAGTAGGTCAGCTTTATTTTTTATAAACGATTTGAAATCATCAAATTTGGAGAGTTGTTGCTTGTTTGCCCTATTATTGTTAGCCTTGAATTCTTCCCACTCTCGTGCGGTTATTTTATCCAATTTATTGCTCAATATATAAATAAGTAGGGTATCCCAGTGTTCAACTGGTTGTCCAAGAGTTTCCAATGATTTCAAATGTTTGGAAACAGTGTCAAGAAGTTTCCGTAGATCATGAGCTGATTCTTGATTTATCGTTGCAATAGAAAAAATCGACTTGACATGATTATTCACTAACAAACTATCATTATTATAACGATTGAGCAAAGCTTCCCAAGCTACTGTATAATTTGTAGCAGAAAATTCTAAAGACCGAATAACCTGCGCTGCACCATCTCCCAATGCTGCCCGTAAATAGTGGAATTTTTGTATTTGACTAATTGCAGGATTTAAATTAATTAACGAGTCAAACGTATCCCGAAACTCTAGCCAATTTTCGTACGCTCCGGAAAACCTTGGGAGATGTATTTGTGGTAATTTAATATTTTCAATTGGTGGAATGAGGTTAGGTTTATTTGACTGCATATTTTGGTTAGCTAACTTCTAGCCAAAGAGGTTACAAAGAAAAACGTTTTTTGAAACTCTTCCCTCTCAATCAATTGTTCGTTTGGATCGCTTTCAGAAGCTTCAATTGCAAATTGTACATCTTCGAATTCAGTTAACAAAACTTCTTGTTTTTCTAAACGTAACTGTAATTCTAAAATGTTTTCAAACTTAATTTCATAAAAAGGTTTATCACTTATCAAAAAGGTAAATGACTCTAGATAGGTTTTAAACATTGCTTGTCGTTGTTTTAGTGAAGTTCTTTTGAATTTTAACGTTTTGATTTCTTCAGCCATCTTGGTAAATAATAGAGATTATATTATCAAATAAATATCACACTGAATTTATTTCGAATCACGGAACGAGAGCTACTTGCAATACCCTTGTTAACAACTAAATAAACGCAATTCAAAATAAAACAGTGGTTGGAATCTGGGACGGTAACATGGAAGGAACTCACTAGTCTTTCTTGTACATAAACACTGTTGCTTGCCCCTGCTCCAGTTGCAATGATCCACTGCGCCGCTGTTATGGCTATCGTCTATCCCTTTTTGCTTCGAATATATGGTAATTTTTCTTCCAAATTTCGATGTTTTCACCCTTTTCACTGGTAATATCTCGTTCGAAGGACCAAATATGTTTTGTACTTTATGTATTGAACTTTTCTTTGTGGATAAGAAGCAAATAAATTGGTTTAACTTGCAAAATATTTATTCGCTTCTCGCATACATTGACAAATATGTCATGTCTCTTTTAACGTCATGTTTTTCACCTGTCATTAGACAATTATAGTATAGGCGTAAACAAACATATTTCAACAATTCTTGTAACTCGGGATGTTGAGTTTTGGTGGCGAATAGCGTTGAACACATTGAGAATAATAAATTTCCCATTTTTAGAAAGCGCACTTTCACTAATCCGTTTCTCAGCAACAAATTCAGAAATACTAGCTATTTTCAAGAATGAACAACTGCCGGAAAGTAACTGAAGATTTCAAACTACCTGTGCCTCTACCTAAGCTTATAATCGTTTCCTTAGAAAAACCTTCCATTTGTGAAACAAATCCGACCATATTGTTATCTCTTATCGCAGGGACGGATTTATATCTACATAATATTATTTGTTAAAAAAAACTTTTGAAGTATGGAAAAGATAATCAGGTGGGTGATTTTGAATTTATTATTTTATTGTACCTGGAACAGGAAATTACAGACCATACTTTGAGCATACTTGAGCGATGTCCATTGTTAGGGGCTAATCATATTAACATTCACCAAGCAGGTACAAAATATCTTTCCTCCTTATTTGAAGAGCTAGATGGTTAAATTAGGAAACTTGTGGCATTTTTTCTGAACCGCGAGGAAATGTAAATAGAAAAACGCAATAAAAAGTTATGATATAAACTTTTTATTTTTCTAATTGGACAACCAGAATATTATTGCATTTTGGGGTTTGCCGGAAAATTCTAGATATGTTCATTCATGATGTCCCATATCTACTAGCACATTCCTATCTTAGTTTTTCGTAAGCTATCCAATGATATCAACTTTAGATATAACCTCGTACGCCTATGGATTTATTACTCTCTCACATTAGAAAACAAAGTATAGCTGGCCCGACAGACGTCCTATCCAAATTTATATATTCCCATCTTTTTTTGCCTGAAAACTTTCGTTTGCGTAGAATTTCTTTTTTCATTTTTTTTCTTTGTGTTGTTTCATCTAGGTTATCTCCTGAGAGTTTACTATACAGATCTACAGAAAATAGCTAAACATTTTTATTTGTTCCGAAGGCTTGATCGACATTGATCTAATGAAGTAACCTGGTTAATTCGATAAATATGTGCCAATGGTTGTAGTGGCATACGATTGTATTAAAATTTCAAGATATGTTTGTATTTTACAGGTGTTACAATTGTGGGGAATTCGCCAACCATATAGCAGCCAAATGTCAACTCGGTCCTCAGCCCAAAAGATGTCATAACTGCAAGAGCGAAGACCACCTTATTGCCGATTGTCCGACGAAAACTGAGAGAACGCAGAAAAGCGGTGACGCTCAAAAGGACGGAGAATCACCAGCGGAACAAAACGGCAATGGCACTGCTTCTACTTCGAATGAACCCTCTGGCGACATCTCCGAGAAAGCGAATGAAGTTGATAAAGAATAGTTGTTAGGAATCTGAGTACCTACCAATTTGTGTTCATTGGTGGATGTAACGTTAGGTGTCAGCTAGTGTCTCTGAGTTAGAAAGAACTAGCCGGCAAAGGTTTGAGTTTTGAAAATACAAGATATTCCTGTTTTCCCTACTTCTGAATTCACCTGCTGTAAGAAATATTACTGAACCGGAAGATAGTTATTGATCAAACTTATACATATCAACTAAATTCTGGTAAAATTTCTGGTAAAATATCGAAGCAGTTCTTTCACAATAATATTGCAGCTCAATTTCTGATTTACCGGGTGTCGGCAGAATCATTTCTGCATATCAATTGGCCACCCTGAGATATAATGCGAAAAGCCAAAAAACATATTTATTTTTTAGTCGATGTGCAAACCAATAACATACCTTATATTATTAGAAAAGTGTTTCAGTACTGCATTTAATGGTATGTGTAAAACTGTTCGTAGAAGAAAAAAGTACCAATTTCACATATAACAGATTGGGTTCGCCAAAAATCCTAAATGAAAAATGTATAATACCTATATGAATTACAATAACACATGCTACTCTTTCAGTTTCAATTTTCGGAGTCCTTCGGTTCTTAAATTATAAATATATTTCTTTGGATAAGTTTGTGGAGAAAATCATGTGGATCTTCGTCATTATTTTCTACAATTCTATATTGCTTTCATATAAAGGCGTAGAAGGGCCAACAACAAAATATGTTTCAAGAACATTTGGAATTGCAACATTGAACTGACAATTGTCACTTTGAAGTGACAATTGTCACTTTGAAGTGATATTTGTCACTTTGAACTGACAATTGTCACTTTGAAGAGACAACTGTCACATTCAACTGACAATTGTCCCTTCGAACTGACAATTGTCACTTCAAAGTGATAATTGTCAGTTCAAAGTGGCAATTCCAAATGTTTTTGTAAGTGACAATTGTCACTTCGCAGTGATAATAGTAACTTCAAAATGACAATTGTCAGTTCAAAGTGACAAATGTCACTTCATAGTGACAATTGTCAGTTCAAAGGGGCAATTCCAAATGTTTCTGAAAAATATTTTGTTGTTGACCTTTCTACGCCTCCGTACTTCCATGTTTTTGAGTTGAATATATAACGAAATAACATACATTCATTTTTCCCAAGAGTTCAAGATTTCCTCAAATCAGGTGAACTGTTTATTATCATCAATGTCAATAGTTCACCAAAAGGCAGATTAGAAATGTATGGTTTGCTTTTTTCACTCTGCTCACTGTGAATGAATGTCGATATCCATTCTTCATCATAATGCTTTCTCTTCAATTGAACATTTAAAAGAGTTATGAATCTAAAATGTAATATTCAAATATGTTTTATTTAAAGCAAAGATACATGCGCTTCAATATCTTCGAAAATTTGTCCTAATTTCGTGAAAGTAAATTTTTTTAGAGAAACAACTCTTTTCTAGTTAATAGGGGAGGATTTCGTGAAAGTGTCAAAAATTATGAAAAATCGGTAAAAGAAAAGACATATTTTTCTATTGGAAAAACTGAAAGTATATTGAATTATTCATAATTTTACATTAGGTTCAACTTGTTATAATGGAGAATCACAAAACTGCTAATTTTAAAATTTAAATTTTGGCCAAACATATGTATATTTGCCACACACATTGATTTTGCAAGAAGATTGGTCATCTAAATTTGATTTTCAATGAAATAGGTGTATAAATTATTGGAGAAAATCTAAATTTTAGGTCATGTTGTGATTTTAGGGTTCAATTATGGTTATATATTCAGCTGTTTGGAACTATCGTAGTTCTATAAAAATATACATCAGTATTTTTCCAAAATTAAAACAAGATGTTCAAAATTTCAGTAAAATAGGACCACCAAAATTGCATTAAAAGGAGCAAATAGCACAGATCCTCCAAACTTAACTAAGGGTTATTCAGATTATTGCACTATTTCTGGATTGGAAATTTCCATTTTGATTTTTAGACCGTCTTGCTAATGGTATAGTGGTATTTACACAATTTTTTTTTCAAATTTTTGGCACGTGAACGATTTCTTTTTGTTTCACATAACTTTATACTGCAAAATTTCTTTTTTCGAATATTAAGAAAAATGAAATTTATATTTTGATACATTGAAATTTATGAAAGTTTTAATATGCCATATAAATATAGGGAATTCAGGATTATTAGGAGTTGAATCACAACATTGTTCAAATAAACACAAATTCGAAATTTGTAATATATGCAACGCATATATTGTACGGAATTTTTCAAAGTTTGGGTTCTCAGTAGCGAATAGATGGAAACAATTAAGTCTTAGGAAACTTTTATATCCGAATCAACTCCATCGATTACATTTTTCTATATATGTGTTAATTCCTGTCAACCACAAAGAAACTTTGAAAAACTTGGTGCAACAAAAGTATATTATTTATTACGGTCTTTGTTTTTTTAAAGTATTTGTTTTATTTTTATTCAAATTATGACAACATTATTTATTTTCTGACGTGTTTTATTGTGAGTTTTTCTTTTTCTAATTTTATGATCTGAATTTCTAGGAGATATTTTTCGTAGAGTGTAGCTATATTGCAACATTCTTTCAAATTGGCGTACACTACAGCATGTATTACTTAAGAGGACACCTACGTTAAATAAGAAATATACCATTATTATACTTTTTAGTCATAAGTTCAACTGTTTTCCAATTTAGTTTATATTATTAGTTTTACAACTTCCTGGACTACCTACCAAAGTAGCAGGCTCATATATAACGATCTACCTCATTTTGTATAGATATTATTTTTTACAGTAATTATTTATAAGGTTCCTATAAAGTGCCACGTTTGAATGTACCTGAAATGTCATTTCCTCATTTCATACATAATATCACTAGGCTAGGTATACTACATGCCCGTGGACAGATATATGCCAAAATTTTTTGAATAATTTTTGGTCAATCCCAGCTTTCTGGTGATTGGTCAGTAAGAAAAACGGCTGCAAGGGTAATTTTTCTCAAATCCATGAACAAATATCAAATATTCATATTTTATATCTGGCGGGTAACGTATAATTAATTCATTTTTAACGTATAATTAATTCATTATTGGTTAGAAACATAACAATAGATTTGCGTCAGATTCAAGCTTTCAACAATAACTCTTGCTAGTATGTAAAATGCTACAAAGACAATAGACTGATTGAATACTGCTCAGGGATTTATATGAACATTGTTCTTTAACCAAATAGGTAGTTGTATTATTCCAAATATACGTAATATAGTATAGTTTGTATAATTTGTTTTTTAATTTTGTATTCTCATTTTATCATCGAATGCTCTCTTTCTGTTTGGTTTTCTATATCTCTTGATACATAATTGGTTTTGATGATTGAAGAATTTTCGACTTTAATATTGCAATATTCCATTTTCTCAAGTATACAAAAATCATAATATATATTTTTATTTTATCATGTTAATCTTTGTTGTCTTGGACGGAATACCAGACAGACTTGCAACTGGTAACGGGACTGCTCACCAGACATTGTCCTCTTGAGTTATCACCGCAAAAAATGTATAGATCAGACAGTGAGCGGTGCCGTTACTGCGAGAACCTCGCTGAAACGCTGTTTCGCAAAAGGCTCAAGTTCCTCTAATATATAAGGATACACTTCGCAAGGAGTCTCAGAATCCCGAGTCTTGAATAGATGAAGGGTAATGTATAGTATAACCATTCTCATCAGTTGAATAGATTGATTTCCAACTCAAAATTTAGGGTTCGTTCAAAATCGTATACAGGGTGTCCCTGGACTTCCTCTTTTTCTTTCGGAAATGTATAGATGGAGTCAAAATATCACCAGTATTTCATATAACTTTCGTCCCTAAAAGCCTTCGTTACCAAGTTTCGGGCCCGCAAAGTTACAAAATGAAAAATGTTTTTATTTGATAACTTTCAAAGTGAATATTCAAAATCATCTAAATTTTGGTGATTGACTGAACAAATGAATTCCTTCGATGAGTTTTCATGCAGGAGTCAGTTATTTTGCTACAAAGTCAGAAACGGACTACCCCCGATGGTCCACACCCCAAAACTTTGAAGTGACAGATAATTTTTCAATAGGTTTCAACAAAATAAGGTTACGTAGACAATTTTCTGAATAAAAGTACCCGTGTGGAAGCAACGATTCTTAATAAAAATGCAGTTTTACAAACCCCCCACCATTATTTGAAATGACAAATTTTCACAGTAGAAATACTAATGCTAACGTTAATTCAACAACATTTATAAAAGGCATAATACAAAATATGCTGAAATGAAGTCGTAAACAAAGAGTAAAGTACCTAGTTGAAAGTTTCATTCACAATGTAGATATTTTTTCAAATGAAATATCAATTTATGTAGATTCGTGGTGTTTTTGAACTAATAAGCTACTCCACTATGAAATATCGAATTCAGTCCATAATTTGTATATACCCGTGGAATAAGCACGTTTCGTGTTGTGTTATCTGAATCTCATGAAACTCAACATTTGGATGCTGCAAATTCGTGTTCACAGCTTAAATGTTGAGGAGTTTCACTGATAAGTATGATTTCATGGAAAAAAAATCTTTAACCTGAAGATAAATTTAGCTGAAAAAACGCACATGGGAAGACATAACTAATAGAAAGCAAACGAATTAACTACAAAAACGGCTGCACATGAGTAGGTGAAAAATATCCGGTGAATAAATTTATGTTCCATTTCTTCCACAGATGTTGACAAAAACAACTTGTAGAAAGAAATAAAATCAGTGTGGATAAAAAATGTCAACTGGAATGCGATTTTGATTTGTTGAGTGGTGCGTTGTCATTGTATTGTCAATATTCTAATGGGACAGATTGGATGTCGTCGAACAAAAATGCATTTTTATAAAAAAAATCGTTGCTCCGATCGATTTTCTACACGAGTACTTTTATTCAGGAAATTCTCCAAGTAACCTTGTTTTGTTAAAACATATTGACAAATCCCAGTCATTTTGAAGTTCTGGGGTGTGGACCATCGGGGGTAGTCCGTTCCTGACTTTGTAGCAAACCAACTGACTCCTGCATGAAAGCTCATCGAAGGAATTCATTTGTTTAGTCATTCACCGAAATTTAGATGATTTTGAATATTCACTTTGAAAGTTATCAAAGAAAAGCATTTTTCATTTTGTAACTTTGAGGGCCCGTAACTTGGTAACGAAGGCTTTTAGGAACAAAAGTTATATAAAGTACTGGTAATATTTTGACCCCATCTATATATTCCCGTGAGGAAAAGTGGAAGTCCAGGGACACCCTGTATATTACCCAGCGACCACAAACATTCCTGGGAGGTTTTGGAATGTTCTGAAAATGTAGGTATGAAGATGGTTTTTTGAGACGCAATATGCACTTCCCAAAGAGGACTATTTGTTCTTCTGTGGCGTTCCTTTGTATGCCTACTGAGAGATATTGGCGAAGTCTAACAAATGTTAGCGTGTGGATGTTCTTTCTAGACATAAAAAAGTTCGCCTTGACAGGTTCATCCCAGATAATGAATATACATTTATTGCGCTGTTTCATAATGATTCACGATGATTTTTTCAATAACTTGATCATTTCACACAACAGAAAGTAAAAAATTTCATGTGAATTGAATCCTAGAATATTTATATTTTTCGACCCTTCACTTTCAACTATTTATTTCATTTTGTATTCCTTCATTTTGATACCAATACCTCCCATTTCACACGGGACAGAAACAACATTATTTTATATTCATAAGCAAGTGACACCAATATTATTCATTATAATGAAAACCAATGCCCAAATGACATATCCATTCACTTTCTGCTTTCATTTTGAAAATCCCGCCATGTTACAACTCGGCTATTCAGTGTTGTAAGCCTGCTACACCTCGCAGAACAACACTGGACTGTATAGCACATGGAATACTGTGAAGCGGTGTTGAAGTTTTTTTTTGTCACGAAAAACGTGGAAAGTGATGACTGTTTGAAGTGTAGTGAACATTACCAATTATATCAAAGACATTTTTGATATCACTGAATAAGTTAATAAAGTATTACATGAATTAATAAATATATTAGCATAGTCCGGAAACATGATATAACCTCAAAAGCCATTGTGTATTTTTTGATAGGGTGTTCAAATCTGCAATAACATGTTCAAAATGTATCATTGAAGATTTTTCCATTATGGGCAGTTGGAAAATGAAAAACAACTCCCCATGTTTTCCAATAGACTAATGCGAACTGAAATGTATTAACTCTTCAAATAGAAGAATTCGGTTTGTGATAAAACTGAAGAATAACTGTGGAAATGAATATTTTTCTAAATATAATTTCAACTAAATCTTCCTTCCTAGAGATATAATTGAAATTATATATAAAATATCTAATCTTATTGAAATTATCTTGAAAATTGGTGGTAATTATATGTTTCTACGTGGTTTGCTGAAGGACCACCCTTACGGAATTGATTGTGAATGATAAACGTAGTGAAACTGCAATGCTTTACTGCTATTTCTGCTAATCTGTACAATTTTTACATTGGAGCTAATTCTTGACAATGTCTCTATCACTCTTGTCATATCATCATTATTTTTAGCTGACGATAGTCCCATACAGGGCTATGCTATGTTACATGACGAAATATATTAAATTAACGATTGTCCAGTATAGTTCACATCGAATCTGTTTCATGAGATGAAATCTTAATTTCAGTACCTTAAGAAATAAAAACTGCCTTGGAAGGTATAGAAAAACATTATTTTCAGTGTTCAACATCAACACTATCATCCTCACAGAATAAACGAATGGAAAAGTTCCACTCAGAATGTGTCAAGAAGAATCTCCATTTAGATTACATGATGAACACCCTATAAGAAAGATGCATTCCTGATGGTATAAAAACGGAAAAAAAAACATTTCAAATGGAATGTGACGCCTTCAAATGTTCAAATAAATAATAAAAGGCTTCAGAACGTGATCTCTAAAAATGTGTGCGCATAATGTTATGGGAATGTTCTGTTGTGTCTATGAAAAGGCTCTCAAAAAAAACTTAGGACAAGTTTTCTTTGTGCTCGCTGGGTATAATGTAGAATTAGGAAGAAAAACGGAAAGATATATAAATATGATTCCCTGTATAAAGAATAAAGTGGACCGAATTGAGTGAAACCTGCTGACCGCGTAAAAACCAGTTGATAACTTAACTGGCCGCTCATTGCGATAAATTACCGTAATCCACCACGGATCACTTTATCGTGTTAGAGGTTGAATCTATTGGTAGAACAATGTTGTTGTGTGTGTCTAGGCAGAGGCAGCCATGTATGGTAAAACTGCAAGAAAAAATTTGTGCAGTAGTCGAAAGTACCATCCACATAAAATTCATGGCTCAAGCAAATCTGCTTTAAATTTGTACAACAACCAATGAAAGTGTTTGATAGTAATCATTTTTGAACCTATGTGGCCCATTAAATAAAATGGGCCACATAGGTTCAAAATAGCAGGTAGACTCTCAAAATTAAACGAAAAGTCAGAATAATTGCTTATATTCATTCAAATAATTATTATTTGTTGAATTTGTTTCACCGAAGATTAAACCCTATGTACATCTCCTGTACATCCCAGGGACGTTCTTCATTCGCTACTAGGATGGCCCTGGTATATCCTTTGTCTGGACATAGTACATACTGGGGACGTCCCAGGGACATCTACTTTCCACCGATATGGACACCCAAGGGATGTCCTTCTGGTACGTCCCAGGGATGTACCAAGTCCCGACAATGGACATCAAAGGGATGTTCCATAATTGAAGTAGGAGATCCCAGGGACATCCCTGGGATATATGAGGTACTTCCCCTGGATGTCCTCGAATGTCCTTTTTTTTATTAATTTCCTGGAAAATTTGTAAAAAATGAAATCCAAAGATTCCCAACACAATACGAGTTTGATTCAGAAATTAATTGATATATTGTGTTAAAATATGATAAATAAAGAAACGACAAACAAAAATTCATTCTATATATAAATTCATATAATAAAAGACTAGGGGAATCAGTTGAAAATTAAACGCATATTAGGGTGTTGCGTTTGTTGCAGGCAATGTATTATCTTTATTTCTATGGCTTCTCTCCTTGGTCCTCCTGAAAACTTCTGCAAGGCCTCCTCAATCTGTTTTGTATTGCCAATGGCTTAAGAAGATCCAGTAACTGAGATTATTGCAGGTGGATTTGAATTGACACTGAAAAAATTACTAATACAGATATCATGTTGAAGCTCTTTAAGGATTTACAATAATAGATAAAAATACTCACCAACTATTATTGCTGCATGTTATGTTGTGTTTCAAGGCCAATTCAGTTAACTTTTGATTTATGTTTACATCTTTTCAAATATTTCCATGGAAGTTCTCAACAGGATAATTTTTAACTTGGTATTCTCTTAATGTAGGGCTGAATTCTCCAAGGGAAGAATAATCAGAAAAATTGTTAGAACTTGAATCATATTGATCAACTTCAGGAATTTTTTCTGAACATGTAAAAGGTAATGTTATATGACTATCATAATTTAAAGCCATTAATCGACTAGTAGAAGGGCCACTACAAGCCTATCAAGATTCTTCATTTTCTCTTTCAAGTTTTCTTGTCGTTTTATAGTATTTACTCAGTGTATTTTTTCTCTCAAGCCTTGAGGATACCCTCCTCATACGATTATTACTATGTACCTATAATAGATTAATGAATAAATATACTATGCACATAATATTCAGAATCAATCAACCATATTATTGGAACAATCAAGTCTTTGATCCAAAAGATTACATTCAATATTTTGATAATTGTTTTACCAACCTTAAACTCAACTTATCATTTCTATTTTTCAAGTGATAAAATGCTCCAAACACAATAAGGATGCCGCTAATCGTTTCACATCGAATAAAGAATAGTTAGAAACTTGCACATTATGTAAAGTGAGGTTAACATTGTTGATAGATCACCAAAGAATTCAAACAATGTTGCCAAAGCCAAACAGGACAAACTACAGAAACTGAAATGCAATTGTGTTTGGGATTTGTATATAATTTGTATCATTCTTGAGAATTTAGATTTAGGGTATATTATGCATAAATAATTTTCTGTTTGCGAAATGGTTACTTCCCAGAAATTTCTGAGATATATTTCCATTTTCTTCATAAATATTTTCCAGAAGAAAAACGAACCTTTTCAAAACATAATATTAACTTTTAATTTCCAATCAACATTTTGATGGGTTTCGACGATTTTTATATATGATAATGTATATCAAAAATACCAGGGACATGAATGGGACAACCTATGGATATACCAGACGGGATACCCTCTGGACAACCTCTGCGGGACATCCCCTGACTGTCCCAATGATGTCCTTGTACCGCGGTACATGAAAAAGGACATACCCAGAACATCCCTGTGTTATTAGGGAACAGTAGAAGTAAATGTCTTCTGCTTGCTATTCTGTTGTGATTTTCGAATGATATTTCGTACTTTTTCAAAGATGTAACCAAAGTTCGGAAAACTCTTTTTTATGTTTCAAAATGGAAATTATGATGAAGAAAAAAAAATGATACATTGACAAAGTTGAAAAACCCAGTTTTCTTTACGCAAAAAAGTGTTTATCAAAGCCATTTCTTGATAAATCCGTACTTATTCCAAATCAGTGATTCACATGAACATGAGTAACAATTAGTGCAAAAAGAAAAATATAATATTCTCAAATTTGTAGCTAAGAAAAATTTGTCCAATTAATTATCATTGATTTGAGAAAAATTATTTCTATAATTCGATTTTCTGTGACCAATTGAATTTTAATTCAGAAAAAGGTTTTACGCGTTGTGGAAATCACAAATGCGTTGGGTTGCAAAAGGATCACATTTTGTTTTTCAACTCGAGCAAATGTTTCACTTACATTGGGAAGTTTACACAATTCATAGAAAAGGGATTTCCACTCAACGGAAAGATCTCAATATGAAACCATACCTCGGTTTCACGGCTAAGAAACCATTTCAGCGGACTTCAGTAGCAATCAGCAATTGTTTCATGATTCATTCTTGAATGTGAAATTGCGGTATGGCTTTGGATTTGAGAGAAATTCACCTTGGCATTGTGGAAAATTTCCGATGTAATACATTTGCTTCGGTAGAAAACTTCAATAAGAAACAAAATGAATTGATTCCACATCTGCAAGAGTTCCTCGAATTCCAAATTCTATTTTTCATACAGAATGGAGAAGCAGATATCCTAAATTTTCTCCAAAAAAAAACAGTTATACAGATGTTCGAATAGATTTAGGCAGACGAAATCTGATTAATTGTTCATCAACACAAAAAGAATCTTGAGAAAACAAGGATATGTCGAAGAACATTCTCTGGAAAGGAAACGAAAAGATCGATAATTTTAAGAAGCTGACCAGTAGAGTAGTGCCTTCCTTGGACTCAATTACCAAGAAATTATCCGACTATCCTGAATATACCTTCCAATCCCAGGGTGATATAAGAAAACGGTTACAATATTTTTGCTTATACAGGGTGGGGCACCCCATACGACACGGTCCCTGTAAACCAAACCATTAATTTTTTCGAAAATTACTCCATTTCATTATATGTATATTGATTGAGGCTGCAGAAGGAAATTATTTTGGAGTCTACAGGGTGGCTCAAAAAAGTGTGACATATCGAAGTTGTGTTTTTTTTAATGGAACACCCTGTACTTTTGAATAGGATAGGAGAAAATAATATGATGGTTTTGGGCTATTGATTTCGATAAAAACTGTTTCTCAATATTATACAGAATGTTCAAAAATCATTGTCACATTTTTATAATTTCGGACAAAGATAACTTTGTTATTTCAAATAGAACATCCTGTATTATTTTGGTCTGAACAATATAAAATTCAATTATCTTCCATTTCATAATGGGGTTCCCTATACCTAACCTGAATAAATCTTCAGACATTGGCTTTTTCAGATAGTAGTTCCTATTTCAATGCATTCTTTGAATCAAGATAGCTCTGAAACGACATTTATTCAACTTGTTGAAATAATTATTATTAACAGTTATTGTGTTTTACGTTATTCAAAACATTCAGTGAATTATTATGGTCGAAAATGAAAACTTATCCCATTCAAGAACGGTTATATATGATTTTAGCGATTGGTGAATGAATTTTTTATTATGGGATCAATCATAGAGAACCCTCATACGAGTCAACGTAAGATCGAGAAAGATACAGGGATAAGCAGACGGAGCATTTCTAGGGTAATAAAAAAATACAAATTCCACCCGTACCGTATTCAGATGCACCAGGAATTATATGAAATAGACTTACATCGACGAATCGAGTTTTGTCTATGGATTCTGGACAAGTTTAGTGGGGATGAACTTTTTTGGATTCCATTTTATTTTCTGATGAATCTACTTTTCATAACAATGGCTTAGTGAACAGACACAACTTCCATTATTATAGTGATGTGAATCCTCATTTTTCCGCACTCTGGATCACCAGAATATATGGTCTGTTAACGTGTGGGGAGGAATTCTAGGTACACAAGTTATAGGACCATACTTTTTTTATGGAAACTTGAATGGTTAATTTTTCTTACAATGTTTACGAGATGATCTGCCTGAGCTTCTGGAGAATGTGCTGCTAAATATCAGACAACGGATGTGGTTACAATTGGATGGAGCTCCGGCACATTTCAAATTGAGTGTCAGACAGTTTTTGAGTATGTGCTTTCCGAATAAATGGATTGGTAGGGGAGGACCACCACATTGGCCAGCGAGAACACCAGATTTGATTCGCCTCGATTTTTTCCTATGGGGATATTTGAAGAATGAGGTTCACGATACTCCTCCAATCACACTGGAAAACATGAAGGATATAATAAGGGCTGCTTTTCGAAGAGTGACGCCTCAAATGTTATTAACTGTTAAGAAGTCTTTCATAGAGAGAGTGGCTCTTTGTATTCAACAGGATGGTCGTCATTTCAAGCACCTACTTTGAATTACATACATTTGTGTTTCATATTTTGTTGTTGTTTCAGTTGAATAATAAATAAAAATTGCATAGTCTGTTTAATGAACTACTATCAGAATATGAATGTAAATGAGAACTTCATTTCAGTGAACAGTAAATATTTTCGATGAAGTCGAGTATAACAACTGTCAATGAGAATGCTGTGAGCAAATCAAATAAATATCGTTTCAAAGCTATCTTGATTCAAAGAATGCATTGAAATAAGAACTACTATTTGAAACAGCCAATATCTGAAACACAATTTGGGTTAGGTTTAGGGAATCCCAATATGAAATGAAAGATAATTGAATTTTTAATTGTTCAGACCAAAAAAATAGAGGGTGTTCTATTTGAAATAACAAAGTTATCTTTGTCCGAAATTATAAAAAAGTGACAATGATCTTTGAACGTTCTGTATGATATTGAGAAACGGGTTTTATCGAAATCAATAGCACAAAACCTCTTTTATGCTTGGTCAGAATACAAAGGGATGATTTCTATACATTCCTATGTTATTTAGTTTCCAATTGTACCTAACATTTTAGTAAAAAAATCAATAACTCGAGAACGGTTATAGTTAGGTACATAGTACCTTCTATGAAATCATATAATTTTTCCTGACCTATTCAGAAGTGTAACAAAATACAGGGTGTTCCATTTAAAAAACACAAATTTGATATGTCACACTTTTTTGAGCCACGCTGTAGACTCCAAAATAATTTCCTTTTGCAGCCTTAATCAATATACATATAATGAAATGGAGAAATTCCCGAAAAAATTAAAGGTTTGGTTTACAGGGACCGTGTCGTATGGGGTGCCCCACCCTGTATATAAAAAAAATATGATTACTTATTATTAACATTCGGACCGTTTCTTATTATCACCCAATATGTTATTATTGGAAAATCCTTTCCAAATCCTTTAATAATCTCCTTTTCCAGATAGTTTACTGAAATTTGTTTACAAAAAAATAGTTCCATTTGAAGTAAAAGAATAAATCTCTGCCTGAGGTTGGTATTCCTATTATGTTTTACCGGAATCGGATGATAAACCCCATTCTCATCCAATTAAGAATGGATATACTATACAACAGATTTTAAAGATCAAGGTACGGGAGGCTGAAGAGCCATGTCGACCCCCCTACAACTAGGTATACCGTATTATCAAAAATTAAGGTGATTTTTTGGGGTGACGATCGTGGAGATTGACAGACGAGTCTTTGGAGTTCACCAACCATGCGAGCAACCCAAACACACTTTTACGCAGAATAGCTCATATCCCAGCGAGCACAAGAACATCTCAGAGATGTTGAAAGTATGAGATTTTGAGACATTGAACATCCACTGCGATGTTCTGGTTATACATGAATAGAACTTTTATAGAACAGCCAATATCTGTCGCAGGTGGTGATTTTCAGGATGTCCCTGGGATATCACAAAAACAACTTGCACTAAGTTTTTTTGATAGCTTTGCGCACATTAAATCGCTGTAAATGAAACATTTTAACTTTCTGAAGTCTTTTGTTATTTATTTGGACATTTGAAGGAGCACATTTTATCTGAAATGGAGTTTTTTTTTTCAATTTTCATATCACCAGTATGCACCCCTCTTTCACGATGTTTATCATGTAATCTAAATGGAGATTCTTCTTGAAAAACGAACTTGATACGTTCTGAGTGAAACTTCTTCACTCATTTATTCTGTTAGGATGATAGTGTTGATGTTGAAAAATCAAAATGAAGTATTTTTATAACAAGGCTTCTTGGGGTACTGAAATTGAGATTTCATCTTATTAAACAGATTCGATGTGAAATATACTACTCGCCAATTTTGAAGAAAATTACAATATGATTAGATATTTTCTTATATATAATTTCAATCATATCTCTGGGAAGGAAGATTCAGTTGAAAATAATATTTAGAAAAATTTTCTTTTTCACAGTGATTCTTCAGTTTTATCAAAAACCGAATTTTTCTATTCGAAGAGTCAATACATTTCAGTTCGCATAAGTCTGTTGGAAAACATAAGGAATTGTGTTTGATTTTCCAAATCCCCATAATCTGAAAACGAACAAAGTTCATAAAGGAAAAATGTATATAGAAAAGTCGTTTTTTTCAAAAATCATCAATGATACAGTTTGAGCAAGTCATTACAGATTGAACACCCTATCAAAACATACACATTGACGTTATAGTATGTTTCTGAACTATGCTAATACAATTTCATGTAATACTTACTTTATTAACTTTTTCAGTGATATCAAAAATGTCTATTATATAATTGGTAATGTTCACTACACTTCAAACACTCTACACTTTCCAGTTTTTCTCAAATAAAAATTAAAAAAAAAACTTCAACTAACGCTTCACAGTGCTCCATGTGCCATACAGTCCAGTTCTGCAAGGTTTATCAGCTTAAGCACACTGATTGGCCAAATTGTAACATAGCGGGAATTTTAAAATGAAAACAGAAAATAAATGGATAGGTCATTTGCACATTTGTTTTCATTATAATGAATAATATTGGTTTCATTTTCTTATGCGAATAAAATATTGCTGTAGTAAACGATAGACACTTCACTGAATGATTTTCACTAAACGGGGTTTGAAAAACCACGACACGTGTTTCACTATACAATAGCTTTTTCAAGTGTCGTGGTTTTGTAAACCCAGGTTAGTGAAAATTATTTAGTAAAGTGAGTGTCTGTTGTTTACTTTAATATGGATTTTCATCAAGTATCGGCCACATCAATTAAAAATATAAGAATACCCAAGTAGCTTTTTAAGTGGACGGAACGTAGCGGCCACATTTATGGAAAATTTGAAGTGTTTGGCCACAACCACTGCCACGTAACATACACGGTTATATCACGCGGCGGCTACCAAAATGTAGAACACTTTTTTGGTGGCTGCTACGTTCCGATCTACGTTCCTGGATCTCAGATAGCCACATTCCAACCACGTTATGGTCACCTGGCAAAAACGTGGATATGTAGTGGCCGACACTAGACACGTTAAACAACTGACTGCGTTTGTGTAAATAATATGTAGCTCGATCTCTGTTCAGCAACATATTTTTGTGATAAATGTTCCTCTTTCTTCCATTTTGCCTGAAACATTTCTAACCCTCGATCAACTTTGAAAATATATAACGTATGAACATACAAACGCGTAAGTAAGTACATTGAATTTGGATACTTCTGATCGAGATAAAATTGAAACGATTGAAAGTTTTTTGTGAAATATGGGTGTTGTAGCTCGATTGTGAGCACGCGCCACACTTTATTTAAGGAAAACATAATTTTGGAAATAACTCGCCTCTGAAATTATATACTTAAATCCCTAAAACACTGTTTTATCAATCTTGGTTAGTTGAAACAAATACCCACGTGACAAATTACTACGTTTGATGCAGTGCTGTTGACAAATAAATCTTTATTGAATATTTCGAACATTTGCCCAAAATGTCTATTGAAAACGCATAACTCATTTTATTTTGAATGAATATCATTCACGTTCCAAGTGATAGGTGAAACGAACTTTTTGTAAGTCACAATGAAATAATTTGAGAAAAGTTAGGTTAGTTTTCGTCATCGCGCTGACCAATCCACGGTCACTTCAAAATTAAGGAAAATTGTCTATTGAAAACGCATAACCCATTTCATATTGAATGAATATCATTCACATTTCACGTAACAGATAAAACGAACTTTTTGTAAGCCACAATAAAATAATTTGAGAAAAGTTAGGTTAGTTTTCGTCATCGCACGGACCAATCCGCGGTCACTTCAAAATCAAGGAAAATTGTCTATTGAAAATACATAACCCATATCATATTGAATAAAATCATCCATGTTTCACGTAACAGGTTGAAAAAACTTTTTGTAAGCCACAATAAAATAATTTGAGAAAACTCAGGTTAGCTTTCGTCATCGCGCGGAATGGTGAATTTTGAAGGTTATTGTAATTTGTAGTGACTTTTATTTAATGCGAACTGTAGTTATCGCTTATGGAGATAGCCAGAACGTGGCAACCATCACCACATATCATAATCAAGTGCCTGCCACATTGAAGGTTTCATGGAAGTTACCAAAACGTCACCGAAACTATCATACGCTTTCGAAAGTGACTGTGACTTCTAAGTGATATTTGAGTTGTACAGGATGGTTACCGCAACGGTTATTTTCCACTTTTGAGTTTGAAAACCTTTAAAGTGATTTTCTCAGTGGCAATAATGTTTCAGACACCTCAAATGACACTAATAAGTTATATAATTGTGGAGTGGCTACCATATATGGAAATTACGTGACTACAACCATACACATATGAAATTTCAGCTATTCTCAATGTATAGTGGTAGATTTAGTGGTGATTACGTGATAACCACCGAGTCGAAGTTACAGTATCAGTTTCCGTCACTATAATGCTGCTTGGGATGTTGTTTCTGTCCTGTGTAAAATGGAAGGTATTGGTAATAAAATAAAGGAATACAAAATGAAATAAATAGTTGAAAGTGGGGGATCGAAAAATATAAATATTCTAAGATTTAATTCACATGAAATTTTGAACTTTTTGTTGTGTGAAATGATCGAGTTATTGAAAAAAATTGTCGAGAACCATTATGAAACTGGACAATAAAAATTAATATTCAATATCTGGGATAAACCTCTCAAGGCGAATTATGTTATGTCTAGAAAGTACACCGACACGTTAACATTTTTTTGACTTCGCCAATACCTTTCAGTAGGCATACAAAGAAATGCCACAGAAAAACAAATACAATACTTCCAACATCCTTCAAAGTCCTCTTTGGAAAGTGCAAATTGCGTCTCAAAAAACATCCTCATTTTCAAAACCTCCCAGGTATGTTTGTACTCGCTGGGATTATTTTCAGATCAAAATGCAAGAGACGTTATTGGTTATATCTCTAATTCACTTTCACTGCAGCGAACAGAAAAGTTGGACTCAGATATTATAGCAACACGTTTTTCGGTCGGTAAGTGAAAAACATTGTTTTAATAATGGGGAGGCGGAAAACGAGCAGCACTCTATAGTATCAAATTAAAAGAATATCCTGAATATTTTTTAAGTTAGAACTGCTGTAAACGGAGGAAGAACATTTCATTATAATGATACATTCGCTACAAAACCTTTGTTATATTATCAAATATCAATATTCGTCATATAGCCCAGAAATACATCCTTGTGGAGAGATGAAATAAATTACATAATAATCTTGAACTGTAGAAGTGTCTACCATTGCTGCTATCCAACATTGGCAATACTTTCCATATTTGTGTCAAGTGGCCTTTAAATTTTTCTCCACTCATTCGCTAGGATGCCAAACAAGCAGTATATATTATGCGGTCTCTTGTCAACCTATAATTGAAGATACATGCGTTACCGATGTATTTCTGCAAGGGAAGGGTCTCAATATAAGTTCTGAGAAAGTATGAAATGTAGTGATTTTCCACCATCGCCATTGATTGAAATTATTGGTCCTGTCTTATTTGAACCATTCCTGTCTAGAGAATTTGAAAATATCGAGTTACAAAAAACGGAAGAACCAAAAGTACCATCCTCTACGTAAATAGACGTTATTCAATTCTGATGTGTTTATCGTCTTGGGGGACTGAACTGTGAAGAGACGCAATGTTTATATTCCCGCCATATGACTGTTGTGTGTTATTTTCACGATTTGCTGTGTGAATACTATCTAATCTAAGAAATTGGGATTTTTTTATACAAAAGACAATGCATAAAGTTTGTTCGCTGAGTAATAAAAACTGTTTTGTGTTTGGCTGTAATAGTAGGAGAATCGTAAATCCTAACCTCTCCCTCCACATATTGAAAAAAGAGTTCTGTAACAAAGTTTTCTCAATCACGAGAAATATCTTCGACTACTGAAAACACTATACCACGAAACACAATACCAGGATTCATTCTATTCGTATATTTTTCTCTGTCTTATTGAGAATGAGAGAAACCAACCTACCATATACTTCAGGATTGTGTGAACATTTATTACAACCCAGCCAATAGGAAATTAAATAGAAGTTATTTTTTGTGGAGAGAATATGGATTTGAAGAAATTTTTTACTTTCTACTTCTCCACTTCATTTGTAATTCATGAATGGGAAAATTGTGGCATATTGGACAAATTATTAAATTAAAGAAAAAAACCATCCTTAAGCGGGAGTCGAACCCACGACCTTCCTCATCTCTAGTCAGACGCTTTACTAATTGAGCTATTTGAGGACATAGGCACCGGCGCATATTTGTGAATCATTTTTTCCCATAATTTGATGTTAGTGATAGAATGAATAGAAAAGATCAAAAGTACTTATCAATGGCCCTATACCTATAAATCTATTGATGAGTGCTTCCGATCTCTTTAATTCATTCTAACACTAACATTAAATCAAGGAAAAAAATGATTCACAAATATGCGGCGGTTCCTATGTCCTCAAATAGCTCAGTTGGTAGATCATCTGACACGAGATGAGAAGGTCGAGTTCGACTCCCGCTTGAGGATGGTTTCCTTCTTTGAGTTATTAATTTGTCCAATATGCAACAATTTTCCTTTTCATGTATTTCTCACGGACACAATTTTCCACTTCATATTACATATTTGGAAAAATCTTTATCAGTGGTTGGATATCATCTTCCTAGAGCTTTTATTGGAATCGTCACGTCGACGATGATGTTAGAGTGATAGGTATCGGGTCTTGATGACCATTGATGAATACTTTCGATCTTTTCTATTCATTCTAACACTAACATTAAATTATGGGAAAAATGATTCACAAATATGCGGCGGGTCCTATGTCCTCAAAAAGCTCAGTTGGTAGAGCGTCTGACTAGGGATGAGAAGGTCGTGGGTTCGACTCCCACTTGATAATGGTTTTCTTCTTGAATTTAAAATTTTACTTTTCATATATATTTATATATATATATATATATATATGTATATATATATATATATATATATATCAGGATTCTTGGTAGACTCAATATCTAGTATTTAATATTATTTTAAAATAAGTGAATGCTACTGATTGTTTTGATTTCCAATGGAATGAGATTGTACAGCCGAGGTGCTAAGTATGAATCGGACCTCTGTAGGGTGTTGCTCTGCGATTTAATTACGTAGGAGGCATTCATTTTGTGACGAGTTGCATAATAAAGTTAAAGAAATTTAAGTTCATATTTATTTTTATGTTGTCTAATCATGGTTTTCAACCAAGGAAACCAAAAAGGAGGAGGTTCTCTAGTCGACGCGTATATTTATTTTTTTTCTATTTTTTTTATGTATGATCACGCATAACTTTTTACTGAGTCGTCCGATTCCGATAATTATTTTTTTGTTGGATAGTGTGTACTTCGAAGTTGGTCCCATTTGGATTTAAAAGATGAAATCCACCCCTAAGGGTAGCAAAATGAAGGATATTGATCACTTACCCTCTGAGTTCTGGTCCATTAACCGATTCTATCAGGCATAATTTTGTACTGGGATCTTCGATTTGGATGATTTTTCTTTTATCAGATAGGGTATACCTCATAGTTAGTCATATTTGGATTTTAAATGGAATTATCCACCCTTACGGGTAGGAAAATAGGCGATAATTGATTTTTCACTTGTGAACATTGGCACACATATGTAGTTGACAATGACAGATCGCTAGTGTCATTATCATAATCATTATACTCTATGAGAGGATGGAATGATATACGAAGTAATGAAATAAACTAACCAGAACAACAAAAATAATTTATATTACAACAAATAGTAAAAGTAGATAATCATAGTATTCAACTGGTAATAGTTGAAGTAAGGTGGGTAAATAAGTATTTTGGAAGTAATCAAAAACAAGCAGTTAGTAATTAGTAGATTTCAGCCACAAAAAATTGAATAACTTTTAACCAAAAAATTAAACCGACGAAATACGGAACTCAAAAGTAAAAAATAAAATAAACCTCAGTCTCAATAACTGAGCTACTAAACTAATGTAAGTAACTGATTTTGAGTCGGCGCCAAACAAACAATCAACGAAAATCATTGAATTACTCAAAAAAAATTATCAGAATGTCACCGCCCAACCCGATGCCATCATTTTACGCCTTACCTAATTTATTTGCTTCACATCACTGTTCTGAGTTAGATAAGTTAGACATAGCAGATTAGGTCAATTTAGGGATTAATTTCCACAACTATTTGACGATATTTCATGTATTCTTTGTTTATCTATTGAGCATCTAATCATAATCTCCCCATAAAATAGCACGTTTGACATCAAGCAGCGCCACAAGTTGGCATTACAGAATCCTGCCATGAGAGTGGAGATGCGTCATACTCCATAGGCGTACCGACTGAGCTGGGATGAGGTAAAGGAACAAAAAGGGTAAGAACAACATAGCCGGAGTTCCATTACTGTTATGATAGGTATTTATTTTTTAAAATCATTGAATAGAAAAGGAAGTCAATGGAACAAATCCATCATAACAAATATTTTATCATGATGACTAGTTGTTATTGAAAAAATCATTTTTACAATAACTAATAGCCAATAATATATATATAAATATAAAGAGCCTATCACAACAATATATATATATATATATATATATATATATATATATACAAAATTGAAGAAATTCAATGGACATAGCCCTCAAAGAAAAGTGTTAACCGCAGACACGTGTTTCGGGCTTTCGGCTCTCATCAGTACGGTGAAGAAGAGCAAGGATGAACAACACTTGGTAGTAGACTGATGAGGGCCGAGAGCCCGGAACACGTGTCTGCGGTTAACACTTTTCTTTGAGGGCTATGTCCATTGAATTTCTTCAATTTGGTGTATATATATATATATATATATATATATATAGAAGAAAGGGTAGTCTCGTGACTGGACTAGTTGAAAAAAAACTATGAATTTGAAATGAACTTTGTAGAAAGGATATTCCTTGAGGTTGCAGTCAAATTTAATGGCCAATGAAAAAAGAAAAACTCTTTCTTATTTAGTCGAGCTTTCGAAAATGTTTATTTTCATTATCATCATCATCATAAAAGATACGTGGATTATTTGATCCTCTCTGTACCTTATGACAAAGTAGATGAAGCCTCATTCTACTTCAACAGCTACGATATCAATTTACAATTTACCTATGAGGTAGAAGTCAACCGAAGCATTCCTTATTTAGATATGAGAGTATGTAGAGGGTTAGACAATGTTCTTCGCACTAAATGGTATAGGAAACCAATATGTTCTAACAGATTCATAAGTTTCCATTCCTATCATGCTCCAAACATGAAAACCAACTTGGTGAAAGGTATGAAAAACAGAGTACTGTGTTTATCACATCCAACTTTTCAAAAGGAATGTTTAAATGAATTAAAAACTATCTTAAAAGAAAACTCATATCCAATTAAATTTATTAATAAATTACTTTTCAGTACTGATCGTCAACCCAGTGTTACTATTATTGAACCTGGAAATGCAAATATGAATTTTGACCCTGTAACATTAAATTCCCCAACTATAAACTCAATTGTTCAACCACAACCAGTAGAATCATTCATTTATAAAACATTACCATATGTAAGAGAACTAACTTCTAAACTGACTAATGTGTTTAAATTAGATAAACTACGTATTGCTAACAAAAATATTAAAACCATTGCTAGCCTTTACACTAGAACTAAAGCCCTTTTAACGATTTATGAAAAATCAAATGTTATTTATAGTATTCCTTGCCTAAACTGGATAAAATATATATCGGCCAGACTAGTAGGAATTTAACAGGCCGCATAGCATCTCATAGGAGTGATTGTAAAATAAAAAAAAAACAGTTGTGCATTAGCTGAACATAATATAAATTCAAATCATTTTAGTAATTTCAACAACCCTTCCATTTCAGCAGTAGAGAATAACTACCATAAAAGGAATTTCCCAGAAATGGTTTACATAAAAAATGAACCCAATAGTATGAATAAACGATCTGATATTTCCAACCTAAGTGTCATTTACAATTATTTGTTGAAACTTGATTCTAACTGAAGTTTTGAAAGTTTTCTTAGTATTTCTTGATTTTTTCTCTCATTTATCAATTTTTGTCTTATAGATTGGTACTATTCCTTTTGTTCTGTGGACAAAACACATTGTTTCTCCCATGACATTTTGACTTTGACATATGACAGCTGACACTTCATGTCATGCATTTTCTGTCATCCACCATTTCCTTTTTCAGTCATGCTTTAACCATGTGGTAATTTGTCCTGTCAAATTTTAAATTGTTTAAACTAAGCTTCTTAAACAATATGTGCTTTTACAATTGTTTAATTTTTATATATATTACTAGTAGTGTTTCATAGTGATATGATTTTGAAAAGTTGTTTAATTTTAATATATTTAACTAGTAGTTATTGTGTTTTCCGTTTTTCACAGCTGTCTTGATAATGAAAATGAACATTTTCGAAAGCTCGACTAAATAAGAAAGAGTTTTTCTTTTTTCATTGGCCATTAAATTTGACTGCAACCTCAAGGAATATCTTTCTACAAAGTTTATTTCAAATTCATAGTTTATATATATATATATATATATATATATATATATATTGTTGTGATAGGCTCTTTATATTTATATATATATTATTGGCTAATAGTTATTGTAAAAATGATTTTTTCAATAACAACTAGTCATCGTAATAAAATATTTGTTATGATGGATTTGTTCCATTGACTTCCTTTTCTATTCAATAATTTAAAAAAATAAATACATATCATAACAGTAATGGAACTCCGGCTATGTTGTTCTTACCCTTTTTGTTCCTTTACCTCATCCCAGCTCAGTCGGTACGCCTATGGAGTATGACGCATCTCCACTCTCATGGCAGGATTCTGTAATGCCAACTTGTGACGCTGCTCGATGTCAAACGTGCTATTTTATGGGGGGTTAAAACTTTCCTTTGAGGGCTATGTCCATCAAATTTCTTCCATTTTGTTTTTAACAGTCCCCTCGATATTCCTCCTTTTCATCCATAAATAATATATATATATATATATATATAATATAATATATATATATATATATATATATATATATATATATTATTTATAGGATGTAATATAAGCTCTTGCAAAATCGCTAACAGTTGATAGTTCATTAAAAAGAAACATATTTTTCTTTTGAACTTTTTATGTTAAGTCCTGAAGAAGCCAGAGAAAAATGTATTACCTACAAAAATTTCATTTTTTCTTGGTTCCCAAAATTCCGCAGTTACTTACATAATAACTAAAACTAAAAAAAGCAGTGACTATGCGAAGTTGGGATAGTGCTGGTATTTTAGGTTGATCCATTATTGTTCTGAAATTGATACGAATCAATTATGTTTGAATATTGAATGTCGTAGTTTTGAACTTATTGTTTGAACTACACTCAAACTAAATACGAAAAGATAAGAAGATAGTCCAGTCAAAAATGTTAGGGATTCATGACGTTCGGGGAAGGTTGATTGGACTCTGAAGTAATAATATTTATAGATATTTCTTTAAATGCTTTTTATTTTCTTCTATCTATTATAATACATACACATATTTAGATTATAATTTCCGATGAGATAAAATGGAATTCGGATTTGGATTGCTTCATTTCCGTCCGTGTCCATATTTTCCACTGAAACATATAAGAGTCATAAAAAAGGATCTTTGGAGAGAAATAGTATATTGTGTTATGAGGTATGAACGTGTCGCCATCATCGGAATTGGACTATTAATCCGACAACCATGCGAAAACATACAATATAATACAATACATGAAAATATAATAAAATGTATTTGTTAAAACAATATTTTATTTCATACGTTGAAATGAAAATTTTGTCTAGAAAGTTTCGTAATACAGTCGTACTTCCATAACTCCCTCCGAGGGAACTAGAAGTTTTGAGTTATGGAATTGAAAACGATGTTTCTAGTGGAATTATATATATTTATTAATAATAATAATAATAATAAATATTTTTATTTCTGGAGAATAATCACAGTGCAAAATAATGCAAAATAATACAAAATCAGAAATAACGTCGCCAGCAATATGGGTTAAGTCAGAAAGTATGGCTGAGGTATTCAGCAATGGTATAAGGTTATATTTTCAGTAGAATCTTATGAATTCCTTTTTTGAATTCACCGAGTTTATTCATTTGTTTGATACTGGTGGAGAGTTTATTGAACATTTTGATGCTTTGATAGATGGAGCTCCTCTCTGTAATAGTAAGCCTATGTTTTGGGTACACATAATCAAAATTTCTAGTGTTATATACATTTTGTGGTAGACTATTTTCAAAAAGATGTTTGTTTCTGAAAAGGAATAATAAGAGTTCTTGTATATAGACTCCTATAAGTGTAGGTATTCTAAGACTACTGAATTTGCCTCTATATGATTCTCTTGAATTTAGTTTCAGCATGGTTCTTAAGGCTACCTCCATAAAAGATGATCCCATATCTACACACAGATTCAAAATTTGAATGATAGACCATTCAGATTACATCTGTATCAACGTACTGACCAATAACTCTCATCGAATCACTGAGTTCAACTTTTGAATATAGCTGATGAAACTCAGTGTGCTGTCTATGTGCAGGCCTAAGAATTTGCACTCATTTTAAATTTTGAGTGAAATATTCGTCAGCCGAATTTCTTGAGGTATGTCAAGCCCTGCATGGTTTGTTTTGAACATTACAGTTTTGGTCTTATTGTCATTCAATATAGGTTTGTTTCTCCTGAACCACTCGTCTGCCTTACAGAGGCTTTCTTCAGTTATGGATATCAGACTGGGATAATCTACTGCATAGACCAGCAAGTTTGTATCATCCGCGTAATTTGTCATTTTTGCAATTTTCTCCACAAATTTCCTCTAGATTATTTAGAAAAATGATAAAGATCATTGGGCCAATTATACTACCTGGTGGTACCCCAGTATCAATTGATTTCATGTCTGATTCAGCTTTGATTCCCTCCTTGTTAATTAACACCATTTGTTTTCTACCCGATACATAAGATTTGAACCATTTCAGCGCAGGACCACGTATGCCATATGATTCCAGCTTTTGTAGTAGAGCTGTATGGTTCAAACAATCAAAAGCTTTTGAAAGGTCTAGAAATAACCCCAATGCCAAACTATTTTTCTCAAGTTGTAGCAAGATATTTTGAATGAACTGAAAAATTGCTGTATGTGTTGACTTCCCTTTCTGATATCCAAGTTGCCACTGCCACTGATAAGATTACATTGCATGAGAAAGTCCATCACCCGTTTGCATAATACAGCTTCAAAAATTTTTGAGAATGAAGACAGTAGACTAATTGGTCTGAAGTTTTCTAGTTTAGAGGATCCCCTTTATTCAATATGGGTTTGACCAATGCTAGCTTGAGTCAGGAAAAACTCCATATTTGAGAGAATTGTTCACAATGTATACAATCGGATCTATCATTTCTTCTATAACTAATTTTATAATTTCAGAGGGGACTTCATCATGTCCACTACTCATCTTATTTTTAATATTTTTAACAATTTATAAAATTTCATTTGCATTAGTTGGTGTTAACAGAAGTTATTATAGTCGTTTGCTACAGATTTTGCATCTTTGTCCGACTGAATTCCTTCTTGCCCCATGTGTTTATTTCCTTCAATATATCTCACAACTTCCCATACCGCTTTATATTTATTTTGTGATTGTTCTACTTTTGTTTTATAATTTTTTGCCATACTTAGGTTGGGTTGGGGAAAAACTGTCTGCACAGAAATTAGTATTTATTGAAGTTCAAGTTAGGTAGAGCTCGTCCAATATTGAAACGACCACTTTGGCCTTCCCCTACCTAACAACCAATTCTTCTCGAATATGCCCGAACTATGACTATTAATAGAAATTCCATAGGCGTACCAAATCATTTGGTATAGGCGATAAACGAGACGTAGAGAACTTACACTCCTATAACTTCTGAACGGATTTTTTTTTGACAAATCTGATATATTTGTGTGAGGAAAGTTGAAAAAATAACTGCACTACCTATTTATTGATCAATCAAACCAAACCTTTTAAACGATGCATGCCAAGACACTGGTGAAGATTCGCCGTAGCATAAGCTACCACAGTAAATCGTGTCCACTCGTGTTTTCCCCCTCTCTACCTACCAAACGGTCGTTTCAATATTGGACGAGCTCTACATTGACCATCTTACAACATATGCATTTTGAGGGTTGCAATCCCATCTTCGGTGTTCTGTAATGAGTAACACTCTCTGTGTAAACTCTACTATATAATTAAAATTTATCTATGGAAATTTATGGGGAAAAATAATTTAAATTGAACATTTTTGGGGGTTAGGTGACAAGGTGATGTTAATGTTGTCCCCTTGTTCTTACCCTTGGGAGTGAGACTTCTAGTCCTTTTCCTTTGTTTTTGGATCTCATCTTTTTGTTTTTATGTCATGTGGGTTGTGATTGATCACCATCGAAATTCTTTAGATTACCAAAAAGTTGGATAAAGGACATGGCCGTCTCTCGACTAGTGTCACTTGCAGGGTTGCCAACGCCACATGAAGAAAAATCTCGACCAAAGGCTAGAGAATTCCCGAAAATTCCCGTACACTTTCTGAAATTCCCGAAAAAATCCCGAAACATATATCTGATCGTTTTTTCCGGGCAAATTCAAACGAGCAAAGAGATTAAATTATCTACAAAATATATGGGTATGCTCTCATAATTTGGCAAGTAAACATTGATAGGAAACAGAAATGACGTAATAAATGACAGTTGACAAATGTTAGGCCTAGTTCTCATAGCAGCTTTTCGCGTTTCAGCTTACGCCGTCCTGTTTTCTGATTGGCTGCTCAATATAATGAACTTAAAGGTCCATATCTGACGTAGTGTGTTACGAATAAAATGAAAGTTACGAATAGTAATGAAATTCCCGGTTTTTCTGCAATTGTAAAAATCCCGACACAATTCTTGGCACACGTTGAAATTCCCGATTTTCGGGAAAAATCCCGGTAATAGGCTACGCTGGTCACTTGATTTCTTGAGTTGGTGGCGTTGATTTCGTGTTTTTTGTGTTTCCATTTGGTTTGTTACAGTTATCTGTGGAATTTGTCAAATAGGTGGGAAAGTTCAACTCTTGGAGCAAAGATGGCGTTTGTAACAGTGTTTGCGGGAAACTTAAATTCTGTTGTTCCTAAAAAATTCAAGGATTGGAAGAAGGTGAGGCATGAGAATTATATTTGGTCGTTGACCCAAACTCAGGAATTTGATTTAGTTTCTTTGAAGATTTCCGAAATCTCTAAAATATCAAGCTTGGTACCTTTATTGCAAACATGAAGGAATGTTGTTTGAGTCAAAATCTTTGTGGTCTGAAGCTAGTAAATGATTGAAGAAGCTTGAACTTGTGTTACTGATATCCATATTGGAAAATTTATTTAAATTTCTGGTGTGTTCAGATACCCTTTCTGAAAAATTTCTCCCAGTTCTGCCTCATACTGGGCATTGAAGGCAGGTTAACGATATATTCCTGACTTGTCCCAAGGGTCGATTTTGTCTTTGACATTTGTAAGATTACATCCGACAGTTCTGTTAGTTTTGAAGCTGATATTGATATTGTATCCCACAGAACACACGACATCCATTGGAGGTCCATTTTAGGTCCATCTCAAGTCCAAATGTCCATGGACATTGAATGGATGTTCATTGTACGTGTGAACATGGACGTCCATTGTATGTTAAAAATGTTCGTCCATTGTACATCCATTCAATGTCCAAAAATATTTATATGAATTTCAGTTTGATCCCTATAAGAATCTTATTTTTAATTCAAATGAAATTCGTAAGTATCTTCAATCACTGTATTCTTTTCGGGATCAAAAAACGTTATTTTTCCGGTTGCTATTTTTTCCTGCCTAAGAAATATTTTTGAAATTCGCGGGCAATTTTTTGGGTCATTGCGAGCGCCGCGAACGTTTAGTGGAACGTGCCTGTGTTGTTGAGAAATGTGAGGTTAATGCTTCGCGTCTTTGCTCTCCATTAATGACTCCGTTTCGTTCGTTCATCGATGGTAATAAACAAGTATACTTTTCATTAATGATTAATATGGGTTCCAAAAACCTTTGGAATAAATATTAGAAGATAGTGCGACTGATGCATGGTGTTGAATTTCAGATGAAAATTAGTGCGCTGCAGGTTTCAACAGAAATGCAACCTATTTACAGATATCTTGGAAGCAAGAAATAAAACAAAAGTGGCTGAATACAGCAGTGATCTGAATGATGATGATCCATAGTCTAGAAAATATAGAAAGAAGAAAGTGAGGCCGATGAAACAAATGAAAATTACCTCTACCTCCCCCCATTTAAGCCTACAATGGAAAAAAAAAGGATTGAGTCCCTCTCAAGTGTCTCCTGTCAATAGCTAAATAAATGAAGGTGTATAATTTTCCAAGTAGTCTTGGAGTAATGATCATATATAACAAACTCAAACTTGGCAAATCTTTCCTGTATGTACTCTTTGAAGCAAAGTTTTATTCCTTCATGTTGATTATTCATTTTTCAGTCAAGTAAGATTTCAAAAACTGGAGGAGGAACACATATGAGTTAATGATAAGGTGTTCATCCCGACTTATAAGCAAAGGTCTCGCATCTCAATATATTTACCACGTCGAAAATGAAACAATCATTCAAGAATTTGAAAATGGCCGACTTCCTGATCAGTGGGTGGAACAAAAGATATATTGTTGATTATTATTGAATATATACCTACATACAGGTGCTGCAGAACAGGCATATGAAAAAACGAACAAAAAAGAAATAGACGAGGCAAATATGAAATGGTTAAGGAGAGCAAATGAAAGGAAATGAATCGTTCTCAGAATATTTTTATTTATTCATACTTTTGACCAGTGTTGTTTTGTTATAATTTTTTTTTAGAGTATCTACTTACATTTATGTTGTTATTTAATGAATTCCTTTGGTGGATGATGTGTACACAGTTAGTTTTTGAAAGTGTCGTCAATTTTGTGCAAGATATAAAAGAATGAAACTAGAGAGTTCTATAGTAGCTCAATTTTGGTTGTATCAATTTTTAGTTGGATTTCAAACTTTGAAATATGTGAGAAGACAAATTTCATTGAAATCTATTTATGGAATTGTATAGATAAAATTGTTCATCATCATCATAAGGTTCAAGATAAACAACTTCTGTTACCATTTTTTTGTGAATGTGTTAGTTTTTGGAATATAAATTATAATTTTGAATTAAAAAATGTATATTTCCAAAATTATTGATTATACGAAAAATTACTTATCAAAGAATATTTATCCTGATATGCCATGCTCGTAAACATTTTAATTAAGATCCAGAACACTAAGGAATTTTGGGTTCTAACAATCAAATGTCAACTTTCTGATATGAAATGTAATTTACACAGGGTGTTGAAATATTGGGCAATAATAACATATGGTATAGGTAAAAAATAAGACTTGGTACTTATTCCCTTTCGAATATTGTATCACCGAGATTTTTGTGATAACTTTATCGAGAAGTCTTTGTGATTCTCTATTCGAGTAGAAATGTCTAAAAGGGTAACACTACAAGAACAATGTATGTATGAGAACTTGTGTTGGTTTTGCCTTTACAATATGTTTCCAAAGTATTGTCCATTATTTACAAGACACCTTGTATAATATGTATCCTCTGGATTCATTTTGGATATACAGTGGATGTACATTGGACGACCACAGTGGTTGTTATTTGGATATGTTCTGGACATCTATTTTACCAAATATGGACATACAATGGATGCCCAAAATACGTACAATGTACATCCATTGGACGTTATCTGGGCATTAATTGTACGTCCAAAGTGGTGTCCTGGCCGTCCATTGAACGTCCATTGAATGTACATTGGACTAATTCTGGACATCCAGTGGATGTCTTGAACATCCATATTCAACGTCCATTGTTCATCCATTGTACGTACATGTGCTGTGTGGGATTGATTGTTTTTTTTAAATAAATAAATACAAAATCAATATTACCTAAATACAATATCAATATTAGCTTCAAAACTAACAGCTCTGTCGGATGTAATCTTATAAATGTCAAAGACAAAATCGACCCTTGGGGCAAGTCATGCAACTTGCCTTCAATGTCCAGTAAGCTACATAGGCAGAACTGGGAGAAAATATTCAGAAAGGGTATCTGAACACAACAGAATTTCAAATAAATTTTCCAATACGGATATCACTAACACAAGTTCGAGCTTCGTTAATCATTTACTAGCTTCAGACCACAAAGATTTTGACTCAAACAACAATATTCCTTCATTTTTGATATGAAGGTACCAAGCTTAATATTCTATTTGTGTCGACGACCAAATGAAATTATCACGTCTCACCTTCTTCCAATCCTTGAATTTTTTTGAAACAAACGGAATTGAAATTTTTCGCAAACACTGTTACAAACGCCATCTTTGCTTCAAAAGTTGTACTTTCCCGTGCTATTTGACAAATTCCACAGATAACTGTAACAAACCAAATGAAAACACAAACAGATTTCTACTACAAAATCAACGCAACCAACTCAAGAAATCAAGAGACACTAGTCGAAAGATGGCCATTTCCTTCTTCCAACTTTTTGATAATATAATTTCGATGCTGATCAATTACAACCCACAGTGCATAAAAACAAAGAGATTAAATCCAAAAACAAAGGAACAAAAACAATGAGACAACATTATAATATCACCTTGTCACCTAACCCCCAAGAATGTTCAATTTAAATGATTTTTTCCCATAAATTTCCATAGGTACCTACTTAAGTCCTACATTTTAATTATATATTGGAGTTTATACAGAGAGTGTCATTAATTACAGAAAACTGAAGATGAGGGTTGCAACCCTCAAAATGCATATGTTGTAAGCAGATCAATGTAGGTACCTACCTTGAACTTCAATAAACACTTATTTTAGTGGAGGCAGACTTGGAGTTTTTCCACAACCCAACTTTCTGGAACGGACGGTGATATAGAGCTCTCAACAACTTCTCAGAGAAGTTACAAAAGGCGCCACAATTTCCTAAAAAGAGTTCGCCGATATAGATTTAGGGGGGGGGTGTCTTCGTAGACTTCGAAAATGTATTGAGTGAGAAAAAGATTATATCGAGCAGTTTTTGTAGTGGAGTTTTCATTTCTGTTTGCTCCTGAGGATTAAGTAATTTTTCATTTGGGATAATGGTGGACGCTCTGGTTGGGAGTTGCCAAATAAAAGTGCATTTTTATCAAAAATTTAAAAAAATCTAAGTTATTTTAAAGTTTTGGGGTGTGGACCATCGGGGGCAGCCCGTTCCTGACTTTGTAGCATGGATGAAACCTCATCGCAGAAAATGATTTGTTTCGTCAATCATCAAAATTTGGTTAATTTTCAATATTCACTTGAAAAGTTATCAAATAAAAACATTTTTCATTATGTAGGTAACTTCCAGGGCCCGTAACTTAATAACGAACGATTCTAGGAAAAATCGTTATATGAAATACTGGTGATATTTTGTTCCCAACAATACATTCCCGAGGAAGTCCTGGGTCACCCTGTATAACAAGAAATAGCTAATAAACTCTTTTGAATGTTGAATCAACAATTTTATTCATTTATCTCCAATATCTTCCTTGTGATGTGCAGAAAGTTCTCTGAAACCTTTGCGTTTCTCCGAATAGGTACTAGAACTCCGTTCGTTAATTAGTAACTTGTATTTTTTGTTGAAACTCAACGTGCTGGCTAGTGAACTGAATCATTCGGCGTTTTTGTCAGGGCCAATTTATGCAACAATATCACTCACTATCATAGGGCTAGTCACAGTCTATGTCCCCCAATCATAAAATCGAGTTGTACATTTCAATAGGAGTAGGTATATTTATGCAGTTTTTGTTTCAATCTCCATCATTATCATAAGGATATGACCTTCAAAGTTGGCAAATTTCAATAGGACGACATATAAAATGCGCAAGTGCATAAGTAGGTACATATTTGACAAATGACATAAAAAATTAATCATGTCGACTTTTATTTCTGAAAAAAATTAGTCCGGAAGAGGTTACCCTTATTGAAATGATTGAAATTTCCCCATCTTTGGGATAAAAAAGATTATTCAATTCTATTGATAATGTCTGAATATTTGTTATTAGGTTTATATATTATTATTTTCCAATAAATTTAATACCATTAAAAATTAATCTGGAACTATGTATAATCTTATAACAGTTAATAACTGTCTGGCAAATATTCAATTTTTGAATTTATATGTACCATTTCCATTATATACACAATTATTGTAAACTCAAATAATATGAAAATAAATAAATGTTTAATGTAGTTTTTTTTTTTTTGAAAGTTCTAAAAGGAATATAACTTCACATATTAGAGTGGAAGTGTTTCAGGGTTTTACAGATGTATTGGTGGAATCATTGTATATTCAGTACACCGACATAGATAACCACTGAACAAAAATAATGTTATTGAATCTATTAATAAAAATTTCAAAGTAATCAAATGTTTTACGATAGCAACAAATATATGTCAGGATGGCCGAGCGGTCTAAGGCGCCAGACTCAAGGTTTCCTTGCCTGCATAGCAGGTTTCGAGCGTTCTGGTCCACTCTGTGGGCGTGGGTTCGAATCCCACTTCTGACATCTTTTTTTTATTTCCACGTTATTTTTCGTAGACATCTATGAAATTGATAATTATTGCATTCAATATAAGAGTAGGGCCCTAGTGATTTCAATTTATTCAATGATATTATTTGTTTGATATACTTACATATTGAATGAATTTTCTTACTATTAAAAAATCAAAATACAAATATTTGAAAATAAAGTATTCGAAAGTGTACGATAATTTATGTAAATAAATAGAATTATTCCAAGTAACGATTTTGTATTATTTTCCCAATTCCCAGCTACAAGTTGGAAAGCAGTTGTTGAAAAACTGAGATTGACCTGTTTATTAGACAACCTGTATTTACTAATGTTTTTGATAATTTGCGTTGAAATAGTTACAGTGTGACTGCACTTCATTCAATTCCATTAAAGTTTGAATCTATAAATTTTTGTTCAGGGGCTAAACTGGTGTCACAAATTTTTAATAATGAATATGGTGGGCAGCTCATGAGTTACAGTTCATTACAAAACGAGCGTACCTAGATGTGTGTAGTTTTTTCAAATATAAAAAAAATTGATTGAGAAGGTGCACTCTGAGACAGACCATTTGGACCAGCAGAAATATACATTAAAATGGAAAATTTAGCAATAATTCCAAATATTCTCAAACATTTTTTGTGATTTAAGATTGTTATGAAAATTATTAATCCCAATTTGCAAACTAGTCTGAATACGGCAACACGGCAAAAGATTTGTTGCTATTTTTCAAACACTTTGCAAATCCATAAAAATATTGATCACAAGATTTTCAATAATATATAATATTTGCAAACTATTTGGATATCAGCAAAGTAAAAAATTATGAACAAAGGACATTTTTTCGAATTAATACCAAGTGAAAATGTAAGACATTGCAAAATATTCAATAGCATTTCTGTGTGAAATTGCAAAAATATAAATATGAATTAATGTCAGAAAATTTATAAATTCTTAGGTAATTCTTCCAAAAAAAAAGAAACAAACAATCAGGGGTAGCAAAAACCTTGAAAACTTTTTATATTATGTCAGATTTGCAAACTCGTCCAAGCATTAATTTTTCAATGATAATAATAAGTAACGCCCTCTTGCAAATGGCAAAAAGTTTGCAAATCTTACCCAAAAATTAAATTTGCTTAATGACTAGCTGTACCCGCGACTTCGTCCGCATATAATTTTTATATTTTTCTTAGTGTTGTTCCATCCTGCTTATGTCTTCTTAATTCTTCCAGAACATAACATTTTCGATAACAAATTTGTTCGCAAATTCTATACATTACTCAAGACCCTTCAAAGAAGGTTTTCTTGAGTTTGCTAAATTATTGAACTATCAATTTAATAATAAATGGCAGAAAAAATTCACTTATATTATGTTTCAACCATTTTGCATGCATCCAACGGTTTGGCAAATTTCACAACAATAATGAAATATAATTTTTGGGTAAGAATCGGATTTGCAAATAATTTGCGATTTTCAAGAGTGCAAAGAGGGTGTAAACTATTAGTTTGGTTGAAAAATAAGTGCTGCCTTGCTTGGACGAGTGTGCAAGTCTGACACAAATATAAACAAAATCACTCTTGATTCCTGAATGTTTTAATTTTTCTTGGCAGAATTGCAGAAGGATTAGTAACTTTTCCGGCATTTATTCATATTTGAGTTTTTGTACTTTCTAACTAAACTTTATGTAGGTGTATTTTTTCAATGTTACTGAATATTCTGCAAAATATCAGTCATTTCTCCTGGATGGGTAATGCTGATGGTTCATATTTTCACTTTGTAAATAAACAAATGGATTGGATATATAGTATTGAAAACAGTGTGATGAATACTCTTCTGGATTTACAGAATGTTTTTTACTTTGACAATATCCGAATGGTTTGGTTATATAGTATTGAAAATAGTGTAATAAATACTTTTCTGGATTTACAAAATGTCAATTTTTATCGCAAAACTCCAATAAATGATTCAATTCATTATTTTTAACTATTTTGCCCTGTGTGTTTTGCGAAATGGGATTCATGATGTTGGTACTATTCAATGTTCACAAAACTTGTCTGAAAACGTTTGTAAGCTCCTTGGTTCGCTCTTAAAATCCCGTAAGATTTGATTTATAGAGCAGACCGAGACACGCTGAACTTATAACACAGTTGTTGTAATATCTGCTCCTATTGAAACCTAATTCAGTGTACTTGCATCTCGCCACTGACTGTCACTATTGTGCACAAATAATAATTCAAACCAAATTGGTTGTAAAATGAATAGTCAACAAAAACTTTCGAATATTTGAATACTACTTGGTGCCAAAACTTTTAAAATGCCAAATTGGTTCTCAGCCTATTACTTTAGTCATTTAGTGCTCAAAACAGGAGTTACCTATAAATTATTCCGGAGTTTTGAAAATTGGTATTTTTATATATTTCGACGTGCTTTTTCTGAACTTTCACTTTGCCACCTCGTATCTTTGCCACTCGCGCCGCCATATTGGCAAAGGTACGAGGTGGCAAAGTGAAAATAAAAAGAGCACGTCAAAATACGAATTTTCAAAACTCCTGGAAAACTTTCCAGGTGTAACTACCAAATGACTGGGGTATAAACTACTTCTATACCGCAGGGAGAAAGTGAATTTTCCATTGATATGTTCTGGTCAAAAACAATCTTACCCTCCACCCCCGTAGCTTCCACTCGAAGCTGAGGCAGACGATTGGCTCCACGATCCAGAACCGCCACCTCCACCTCCACCGCCGCCTCCACCACTGCCACCACCACCTTTTCCTGGATTAGGATTGTATCCACATCGATTACATCCGCCACCAGGAGATCTCTTGATACGGGAATCAGATCCAAGTAAGGCTGGTTTATTCACTTCGTCGTTTTCAGAAACAACATCGGGATTGATGACCTGCCAAAAATTCGTGTGGGTATAAAATATCCAAAATCAAGCACATAATGTAAATTCAATATAGAGTTACTCCATCTAGATAATGAAGAAGGTAGCCGACAGTAACATATGGGCGCAAGCAATTTTGAAATGTCACATTCACAAATTGTCAAGAACTCAGTTTTTTTTTATACCAATGTTTGTTCTACCATACCTATCTTTTAGTAAATCATTAATATATTTTGTTTATTTTTATATTGAAAAAGTCACAAGAGTGTTAAACGAAGCCAATGATATATTATAGTCATTCAAAGTTTTTTCAAAATTACCTGGATTTTTCCGGTTGAACCTGTAAGAATTGTTATATCATTGCAGATAGATAGTTGTGACTCAAATCATATAAGTTATATGTGTCTGTATGAGAGCAAAGTGAAATATTATTGTCTTATATTACCTTTACAATCTAGGAGCGATGCATCAATAATTGAAAATATTTTATCACCAAATTCATATGGGATTTCCATCCGAGTTGATTATCAATAATGATTCCAAGGTATTTGATTTGGTTCACAGATATGTTGAATGGGATATAAGAAGTTTTTGATAATTTCTAGTTCTAGATCTATTTCTGATTTGTTTCTCAGAGAGTGCAGGTTGCTTAGGTAAATATTTGCCGAAATTGAAAACTAGTTATTGAAGTGAATTTTGAATAGAATGCTTTCCCTGGGGTACACAATATCTCTGGAATTTTCACTCTCGTTTCTTGTTTAGAAAGTAAATTTGGTGGAGATTTAGTTTGATTTTTTTCATGCCGACATTTTCTAATAATTTAGGAAGCATTTCAGCCGTTACTAACATCTTGCCTTGACACAAATCCATATTGTCTGCAGGAAAGTATGATGTGTTTGTTAAGATAGGATGTGAGTCTGTTTCTTACTATTTGTCCAATAATCTTCGTCACTGCAGTGATCAGAGAAATTTATTGGTATTTTATCATTTTATTTTGTGAATTTTTGTGGATAGGGATTACCTGTGTCAACTTCAATGACAAGGAAAAAATGCCCTCAGTGAAGAATTTATAAGTGAGATATACCAATGGGATCGATGATGAAGGCAATTACCATTTCTGGTAGTTCAGCCTTCATTCCATCCATTCCCATATCGTTTAATAATATTACAATGTGATTATTTATAATTTTACTCAGGCATTCATAATATGGATCGATTTTGATTTCGTTTGCTAATTTTAGCCTATATTCATACAGTGTTAAAACAATTTTGAGAACGGTCGTCGTGATTTTTCTTCTATATTTATGTTGCTTATTCCATTCATTGCTTTTTTTACATATTTTATCAACTGTTTTCCACAACTTTGAGTTATTGTTTGTTTTTTCACCTATATCATTTTGGCAAAACATGTTTCTGCATTCTCTATAGTAATGTTTACGGTAGCTTTTATATTTAATTTTTTTTTGTTAATAAATATAGATTGTGAATTAAAAATATATCCATTGTCCATTGCCTCTAGGCTATAGTACACAAAAATATTCTTTATTTGCAATTATCATTTAGATTGCGGGGATATTGATGACATTGTCTCTCACATATTTATTGAATTCACTTTAATATTCGTGGTATACACTTACTATAGGAAATAGAGGAGAGCTCATTATCAGCCCGATAAAAAAAATCCAGTTGAAAATCAGTCGTGTTTGAACATCTAACATTTCCATTATGTTGTTCCTCATAAACTAATAACTCTAAACTGTTATTTCCTTAAAATACAAGTGAAGTGCTCCAGAAAACTAGAAATGGGACGAAAAGAACACTTTTTTGTCCGGATACGAAATATATTTCCATTGGCCTATCGAGACGAAAAGTGGAACGATTTTCTCTTGTCTCGTCTCTATATCACTTTTTCATCACTGATAATGAATAATTACACTGATAATGAATGATTACTACTGGAAAATATACCTTGCTTTCATCATTCACAGGAGCAGCCAGTGCTAATATCATCTTCGGAAGTGGTAGTGTTCTTTTACCATCAGTATCAATTTCATTATCTTTTATACCACCATCTAGGCGTATTGGTTCGAAAACTGGTATCAAATATACAACTCCAACTCTCTTGGGAGAATCCTTGGTGATGACATGATTCTGGCAGTCTACACTTAGAAAAACACTTGCAAAAATCGAGAGTGCAATTGTGAAAATCATTGTTGATACTGACATTCAACGCTTGTTGGTTGAGATTATATATTCTCTCAGAAGTAATGAATTGATTGAAGTGGTTTTGAAAAAAAAATCAATACAGGAACTACAGTGTAATCAATAATAGCCCCTCGATTTGCTCCAGGCAACTTCTTGTTGATTCATTCTTGGGATTTTTCTTTAATTGCATAATTGATCGCTTTTGTGTGATACCGATGAGTTAGTAGAATCCATCTACAGAAATTAATTGGATAACATTGACTGACGTGAAATACTATAGCGAGTGTTTGAACATGAAACGAAAACATTACCTCATACTGGAATTACTGAAAGTGGAAAAACCAAAGTTAATGATTGATTCGAACGTACTAAAAATCCTTTTTCATTAAATATGCTGGATGAATTATTATGAATCAGAAGCTTGTGGTGATAAACAAATGAAATTAAATACATTCCATAGAAACTTTTAGATCTGTTAATAAATTTCTAATTTTTTATTAATGAAAAAATATTTTTTTTACAACCGTGTATGTAATGTTGACATTTCAGACTTTTTGAAAGTTTGAAAGAAACATATTTCTAACTTTAACATTTATCCAGGTGGAAAGTGACATTTACCCGGTCACTTTCCACCCAGGGAAATATCAACATTCATTGAATATCCAAAATAGTTACACTGGATGAAGATAGAAAAATGGAAAAATCCACACGGAATTTGATACTTGGCACGGTTTACTTTTACTGAAAAATCACATCAATACCACCAAAGCACAGTTTATAGCTAAAGAATCAGTTCGCTCACTTGGCGTGTGCACTTTGATCTTTATGTTCCCGTTTGTACACTGCGCAACTCTGATTTTTATCCCTCGCGCATACCGCGTACTGTGTTACTGATACTGACATTTTTCGGATACTTCGAAGAGCGATAATCGCGTACAGTCTTCTGTGCATCCTGAATTCTTTCCCTGGAGTGGATGTTACCTTGGAACATGCATTTGGGCCAAGTGAGCTAACTGCTTCTTTAGCTATAAACTGTGACCAAAGCATCAGACGAAACAATAAACCAATACTTGAATAGAAGAAAGGGGTTAAACAATAAAGTCAAGAACGCTGGTTTTGGGTATAGTGAAAAAATGCAATTACATAGAAATGAAAACGAATATTTTGAAATTCGATATCAGCAAAGATCCGAGTTCGGTTCCAAAGAATAGCAGTAATCTGGGGGAGAATGTTTATGTAGAAGATGATGAAGTAGCACGAAGACCAGTGAATTATTTACCCCAATCCAGAAGGCGACGATAACCTTGGACTGAATAAAGATAGGAATGAGGAAGAAGTCATCGAAAAATCCACCAAATCTGGCAGAATATTGAAAAAGCCGAAATGGATGTCCGATGACAATTCAAAAACATCAACATCTTGCTATAAGATCGAGAGAACAAAGCAGAAAGAAAAAAGAGGAAATGATCCGATAAACGACCCCGCACCATCCTTATGGAAAATTGCTTTTGGTTAAATTTCCTGAATTTTTGGTATGCTGTAGATTTTGGCTTTTTCGGCAGAAGTGTCCATGGGCATTAAAAAATCCACCGACTAGTGGGTGTGAAAGATGAAAAGTGAAGCTTTCTGCTCAGAATTTTTTACAATTCCGATAATTGACAAAACGCCTATTTATTCTGGAAATACCATGCCTCAATGATGTACAATGTCACGTTGATCCCATTTCCATTATACTTTTTCCTTTTGTGCTCTATAACAAGGTGAATAAGAAAAATCAATTCAATTAATTTTAAACCAACCAATGTGAGTTCTCTGATGAAAATTGGAGATTCAATTCAGCCTGTATACACTCCCTTAATCTAGATCAAAGTTAATTCACATTATTTTTTTTATACAGGGTGGTTCGAAAATAGGGGTACGTTAACCCCTCGTTTATTAGTTCGGATAGGGAAGAGCATGTCATATATATCAAACATCCTTCAATTTCAAGAACGTCGTATAGAATTCCATGTATACAGGGTGAGTATAAAGATACAGTCCAAGTTTCTTGGAAAAAATAGTTTGATTTTTTTGAACTTTTGATATAATGTACGGTATGAGGGGTCCGATATATTGTCCTCAATATCAGCATAGGTCTCCGGACTCGTTTGTCGGCTACATTCTTTTGAATGTTTGGATTTTATTGATACCCATATACTCCAGGGGAGACCAAAGTGGGCTGTTTTTAAGCAATTTTTCTTGTTGAAAAATATTCGGTGTAGATTAGTGCGGTATCTATTCCAAAAATGCAATACCTCATATATGGTCGATGGAATGTCTTTCATTTGAAAGCCGTTTTTCTTGAGCAAAATGGGATGACTCCCGGTGCCTTAGCATCCTAAAAACAAATTTGAAATATTTTCGTGATACGCGATACTTCCCTAAACTGCATTTTCACCATTTGCTGAATCATATGTTTCTATTTCTTCGAAAAAAAAGCTTTACTCAACAGAACAGCTCTATGAAGGAACTAAATTGTATAACATAAGATGTAAATATATATCTACCACTGTCTTATCTGAATGTATACTAATAAATATCTATACCATAGCGAAAATATAAAAAATACTAGATCTACCGAAAACCTAAATGTAATAATACCCTTTTTCAAAAAAACTCATACACAACGAACAATTTTCTATTTTGGTCCTAAATTTCACAATACACTCGATCGCAGTTTAAAAGAAAACCTCTTATTCAACAAATATAAAACTGATATAAAACAATTCATCACTCTTAACTATCTAACACTACTGAAGTTACTATGAAAAAAAAACTCTCGTATATGTGTGAATGTGTGAATATATATATATATATATATATATATATATATGTCTACACGTGTGTATAAGTAGGAGTATATATTAACAAACCTCAACGTGTAATATACATTTTTATATAAAGATATGGATCCTTATAGTTATTCTAATCCCAATTGGAACGGCAATAAAAATAAGAACACTACGAGGAGTGTTCATATGCACTGCCCGGCAAATGGGAAATTTATATACTACCAGTGTTTTTACTTTCAAAGCGTTCCTGTTACAATCATAAAAAAGTTCAATCGTGTGGAAGAGAATTCCTTCTCGAAACTTTTTATGTCGGTCCAATTGGGATTAGAAATACTATACCACATGAACCATTCTCAAGAAAGGAAAGGGACAATAAACTTATAAATAGAATTAGTATCGATTTCAGTAGGAATTCCAATCAATCATATTTTCATTGTAAACAATATATTAATATGTATAATAGTATATCATTCATTTTGATTACCTAATGAAAATCCTGAATTATTCCAAGGAGCTGCACAAAACAAGCACGTTGAGTGCTTAGGTGAACCCTTGGGGTTATAAAGGATAACCGTCATAAATTTGTATGTATATAAATATCTTGTTATTATGGTTTACGAAATAAATTGAAATTGAATTGAAACCAAATTCTGTGTACTTGCATCTAGCAACTGACTGTCACTATTGTGCCCAAGTAATAATTCGTAAAAAAACGAGAAAAATCACCCTTACCGAAGTGCCCGCGAGCAAAGCGAAGCGTTATTTGAAAAAGTTGATTGGCTGCCCATCAACTTGGATAGCAATGTTAGCCAAGTTAGGTAAGGTTGACCAAAGGCGTGTCTCGGTCCGCTTTGAAAATCCCGTGAGACATTTAGTGTCTCGATTCGCTCTTAAAATTCACTCAATGTCTTACGTAGGAGAAGGGAAGACAACCTACTCTAACCTAACTTAGCTAACCTTGCCAGCCAATCAACTTTTTCAAATAACGCTTCGCTTCGCACGCGGGAACTCCGGTAGCGGTGATGTTCCTCACTTTTTACAAATAGTGACAGTCAGTATCTAGATGGACGTACACAGAATTTGGTTTCGAAAGGAACAGAACAGATAATTCATCAAAAACAACCGATAGTCATCCCATTTTGCGCAAGAACACTGAAACGCAGCTTTTATATCGTTTGACAGTACGAGTCCAATCAAAATAAAAATCACTAAGGGTGGGTATTATAAAACTATTTCGACAGATAACTAGAAGTTAACTTGTGGATGACGTCACATGTTATAGTTAACTTCAAAATGTAGCAGTTAAAGTTAACTTTGTAGAAAATGGTGGTTTTCGATCGTCGACAATTCTCCTGCTCCTGTCAATATTGCATATGAGTCATATAATCTCAATTTTATTGTTTTGATTTTTCGTTTTCGCAAAATGTAAGCAAACGATATCCACGTTATTTTTGAGGAACTTTTAACCGATGATGAAGAAGATGCTGTGAATATTGTTGAAGCCCCTCGGCGACAAAGGATATTTAGGAATCTGTTAGAACATTTCACCTCGTGGAACGAAATATAATTTAAAAACCGATTTCGACCATCAAGAGAGTCTGTACGCTTGTTAATGGGGCACATTTACAAAGACCAACTAATAGGTCAGCATTTCTAGTAACTATTTTAATTATTGTAGAATTATAAATATTTTTAGAAATCATCCTCTATCGCCAGTAACACAATTGTTGATTACACTCAGATTTTATGCAACTGGTTCATTCTTGGTAGTTGCTGGAGATTTTGGGGGTATTCACAAGTTAACTGCTAGCAGTGTTATTAGAAAGGTCACAGGGGAAAATTGCATTGTTATCGTCGAATGTTCGAATTAGAAATGAAACTAACAAAAATAGTTTTTTTATTTCATTTAGAACAAACAAGATGGTGTGAAAATGTGTCCTTATCACCTAGATAAACATATAGTCTTTTTCCATACTGTATGAATAATCTTCGGTATGTCGAAAAATATCTCTTTTTTCTCTTCTTGAGTCTCTTTTTTTCTCTTCTCAACTCTCTTCGAAGGTTCTCTTTTTCACTTTTTTTCTTGGCCACACACACAATAGTCAACAGAATATTCACCAGGTAAACCAGAATTTCATTGAATGTCAACAATCACAAGAGATTCGACATTAAGTGTACAATGGCTAAGATCATATGAACATTAATGTTTCGAAAAGTAAACAATGTGTCATCACCTAGATATACATTTATAGCCACCCTTTTCTCATACTGTATGAATAATTTTCGGTGCCTATGTTGAATAATCTCTCTTTTTTATCTTCTTAACTCTATTTTTCTTTCCTCACAACTCTCTTTGAAGGTTCTCTTTTTCACTTTTATCTTGCCCACAGACGATGCAGGAGGATTTTGGGAAGGGACTGGATTCTTCTTCAAGAGCCCATCGTCTTTCAAAAAACTCGCTCAATCCTAGATTTGTCTGCACCAGAACGTTACGTTAATTTTCTCATGGAAAATGATGAAAACTTATTCCAGTTCAACGGGATCGTTTCTATTACAAAACTGTGCTAAAACCAAATGATTTAGGGTGTGTGTGTATGATTTTTTGGTTAGAAAAAAAGATTACTGTTGAGGGTTTCCAGTGGCAGAAAAAAGGGGCTGAGAAATTACATTATTTTGACTTTCGAAGGTACGTATCTCGGAAAGTATTTGAGACCGCCACGTTTGCGAATTCGTGTTCAGGAGGTGAACATTCATGAATATTGGTCTACGGCATGACTCAAATCGCACGACTTCACTTAAAGGATATTTACCCAATAACCTATTGTTTTGACATTAATGATGGGCAGAATCGAATACTTGGGAATCGAATACAACTCAGAATTGAATTAATAATAGATACCATTTTTGAGCCAATCATAACTCACCATTGTATATTCAGAATATGATGACTGGCTCGAACAATGACCTTCACAAAAATGCATTCTTGAATCTGTTGATAACTATGAACTATGAACATCATTTCCTTGCAAGTTTTTGACACATTTTCCGTATTTGTTCATTGTTTGGAACATATATAAATAATTTGTTTGGCGTTTTATAGTTGTGCTTTCACACTGGGGCACTTGCAATACGAGGTATTCATTTTTATTTAAAAAAAACTAACTGTCATAAACGGACATGATTGTTTGTTTCCCACGGCGTGACGTCATTCAAGACGCCAGGACAGTCTGAAGCGTGTTCGAGGTATATTAAATTGGTTATTGACAACGCAAAATACATTGATTTGTTGAAAATATGAACAGGATGTTCATAAAATCAGATGTGGAATCATCTGCGACTGAAAGATAAACTTTAGTCACTATCTTCCATCGTCAAGATAACCTCTTGTGAGGTATTCATGTTGAAAAGGAAAACATTCCGAATGAATGTTTCCCTTTTCAGCAGAATACATATTGTAAATGTTCGACCTGAAAAAAAATTTTTGTGGTTAATATATATAAAGGTAAAGTATTCAAATTTAGTCTACTAACCTATTATTGAAATGATACCAACAGATTGTTAATTATTCGTCCAATATAGACGCCTCATGACCGCTACAATTAGAGGAGAATATTGAATTTACTGAAGGCTGACAGGATCTGGCTGAAGCAAAAGTCAATAAAATAGAGAAGGGAGAGAGAGAGGGGGAGAGAGAGAGAGGCTGCCAGGATTGTCGGATGAGGGCAAATAAAGTGGCTCTCCAATTCTGGTCCAACGTTTCGTGTATTTGATGCATAAACTTCATCAGGGCCTAGTTTCGACAATATGAGAGTTAGGAATTCAAGACACCAAAAAGCTGAGAGAAAGGCAATTCAGTTAGACATACATAGGATGCAAAAAAAAAATCAAAGAATGAACCCTGTACATACCTCAACTAGAATCACATGTTAGAAAAATAACAACATATATCTAAGTAAAAACATATCAATCAAAACAAATGGTTTTCAAAATGTTGTTTTCTTAATTGAAAGGACAATTCCACTATAAAGTCTCCAGATGAGGAAATAACACTGCTTGTCAAAAGATCGATTGTCAACTATTTGCATTCAACTCACCTAGTTTGAAGATATTCCATATAAATATTATAATACATCGGAGAGGCATATGTCTTAGTGCTTGTGAAAAAAATAAAACAATTCATTTGGTATAATCTTATAGTTGGTTGACTTTCATATCTCGCCAATAGATGAGGTAGTCAATCACTGAAATGATTATAATGATTTGAATTACATTTATTCTCACAAAATTTAATGCAGAATGAACATAAGCTTATGGAATAGAAGCATTCTGATGATATTCTCGATGGTGATTATTTCAAAACCCCAATGGGCATTTTGAAGGCCACTGGTTTTTTTGGAATATCGTGACCCATGGCTGCAGTAAAATACTTCCCTTCGATTTTGTGTCTTACCGAGATTATAAAATCTCGAAAAAAAAGTATTTCTTCCACATTCTTTTCTTTGATTCTATTATTGAACTTGAATATTTGTCTAAGTGAGAAGAAGAGAAGTTGGATGCATGATAAGGAGTACCGGAAACTAACCAACAGAAATATCACCAAAACCATTGTATGCACACAGAAAAAAAAATTGTTGAATCAAATAAAATTTATTTGAATCAAACGAATAAAAGTGTCGTATATGCACGACAAAATATAATCTCAAAATGAGTGAAATTATTTCTTGGTTATGGATCAAATTTGAGGTTCAATCAACTGAAACTAATTTGCTTGAATCAAATATTTTCTTTGACTAACTCTATTCATAACTCGTTTTGGCAGAAATGATGTTTCAATCATGTAATTATTTTTTGAATCGAATAATCAGATCTACAAAATTTCATTCAAACAAGTATTTATGTCGATAAATTCAATATAATGTCAATTCAACAAACTAAGCTGATTTCTTCACTGTAAATATCTATTCAAATGAGTAATCATTGTGTTAATCCACTGAATGGACAAATATGGTAATGAAAGCCTACACCAGACATTTATGTCCGGACATCGCAAACATGATAAGTTGGCTTTGCTATTCGGTAACATTATCTGAGTCAGGGTCAGTTATGCGAAAGCTTTGCCATCTAACGCATATAATTCAACCAATATAATATTCTTCAATCCATTTCTGTTGTTTGATTCAAATAAATATTATATTTGTGTTGAAACAAATGTTCAATCAATATGAGTTGGAGATTGTTTCGATAGATGAACATACAGTGCTAGTCAAAAGTCCCCTCCCACCCTCGTATCTTTTGAACGGGTATACTCATAATAATGAAATTTGGAGGGTGGAAATAAACGGATGTAGGCTTCTCAACTGGTCATAACAGGTGACGCAATAGTCATAAATGACGTCACAAGGCCACTGTGACCAATAATTTCAAATGGGACCCTATGGCAAGTGACAGCTCGTTTGGAAGGTATTGACAATACCTATTCAGTCATACCAATTTTGTTTGGGTTTCGGCTGATTTTGATTGATAAATTGAAGAAATACGAAAATTATAGTTTCGCATTTAATTAATGAAGATTTTAAAGTACGCCTCTGGTTAATTGTCAAAAAGGTTGACGTTTTTGAATTCTCTACTTGTCAAAAGTGTTTATACCTTGAAAATTTACCTAAGCTATTGTTTAACGAGACGTTTAAGTGTTTACATAGGCAAAATGGTACGTACTGTAGTCGACAAAGTAGCAGCTATCTTAATAATTGGTGAATGTAGAAACAATTTCCATGCAGCGGAACGACTGTTTAATGAGAGGTACCCCGATCGCCCTATATCGAGGGTTTATTTGAGGGAGCTTCTTCGGAAGTTTGAAGCATCAGGTAGTGTTCAAGATGCCAAACGATCTGGTCGACCAACAATTAGTGATGACAAAAAAATTGACATAATTGGAGAAATGGTAGTAAACCCTACTTCTTCCACAGCCCAAGTTGCGTCTATCTGTGAAGTCAGTCAAAGGACAGTACATAGGGTGTTGGCTAAAACAAATTTCATCCATACAAATTAAAAATGGTGCACCAACTTTCAGATGATGACCCTGACCGAAGACTAGAATTCTGTGAAACTATGTCCAATAAAATGAACCAACAACCAGGCTACATACAGACAATTCGTTTCAGTGACGAAAGTACTTTCTTTCTCAATGGAAATGTTAACACTCAAAATGTGAGGATTGGAGTGACACAAATCCTCACATCTTTCGTGAAAAAACATACTCAATTTCCAGAAAAGTAAATGTTTGGGCAGGTATTTTGGGAAACCACATAGTTGGGCCTCTTTTCTCAATGCTAACTTAACCGGTGAATTGTATCTGGAGATGTTACAAAATGATATTGAGTCGTTAATTCTTGAAATTCTAGAAGATAATCCAGATGAATTCGACAACTTGGAAATAACGTTTCAACAAGATGGTGCTCCTGCACACTATTACGGTGCAGTAAGACGTTACCTAGATGAAGAATATCGTGGTAGATGGATTGGACGACGAGGTTCGATCGAATGGCCAGCTCGGTCACCGGACCTTACACCATTAGATTTTTTTCTATGGGGGTACTTGAAATCTAAGGTTTACGCTACAGCACCTGACAGTATTGCCATTCTGAAACAACGAATTGTTGAAGAATGTAGGGCAATTTCCGCTGACACACTGGGACGAGTACGACAAGAGTTTAGCAATAGGATGCATTACTGCCAGGAAGTAGATGGAGCACATTTTGATTACTTATTATGAGAACTGGTTCTTAAATCTTTATTAATTAAATGCGAAACTATAATTTTCGTATTTCTTCAATTTATCAATCAAAATCAGCCGAAACCCAAACAAAATTGGTATAACTGAATAGGTATTTTCAATACCTTTCAAACGAGCTGTCACTTGCCATAGGGTCCCATTTAAAATTATTGGTCACAGTGGCCTTGTGACGTCATTTATGACTATTGCGTCACCTGTTATGACCAGTTGAGAAGCCTACATCCGTTTATTTCCACCCTCCAAATTTCATTATAATAAGTATACCCGTTCAAAAGATACGAGGGGGGGAGGGGACTTTTGACTAGCACTGTATAGTCAAATGGAAGAAATCTTAGCATCACATTGAGAAATGTATTTTGTCACGCAATATAACGATTACATCAATCGAATACACCTGTGATTTGGGATGAATTTTATTTAGTCGGATCAAGCCAATAAGAGTTACCAAATAAATTTGGTTGAATTTTCAAATCCTTTTTTTCCTTGCAAATGTTGTAATAATATCAACCAAAACATACCTATGTACCATTACACCACTCAAGGTGTCAAGCTCTGATCTTTTAGGAAGATTTTATAGTATGAAACCGTACCACGACACACTAGCTTGTACTTGTCTCAGGATATTTGCGGATAAGCCATAGTGAACATGGGGAGGTTCGTTGAGTGATCACTGAAATTATTAAAGTTGAAAAAGGGCGCCAGGTAAATCTATTCCGCTCCAAATATCCAAACCTCAGTTTACCAAAAGATTGAAACAAAAAAAAATTACGACTCTAAGGAATTTATTGAGTTACTTTACAAACAACCAAAGATCAATTAACTCGGTCATATGTATCTGTAAGTACACACTAACAACAATAAAAATACGAACAGTTGGATCTAAGCAAGATATCAAATACTTCAAGTTTTTCAAACACAACATAAAACTATCAAAATAGTAAAGTAACAACTATCCAAACATCAAATTGACAAGCTATCACGTATCAAAGTATCAAATTATTGATGTGTCAAAAATATCAAATTATCAAGTATCGAACTATCAAATATCATAACTTCAATTGTCAAAATATCAAATTATTCATGTATCAAAATAGCAAATTATCAAATAAAATTTACAAATATCCAACAGTCGACATTATACGAAAACAAATAAGCGGCCAGCCAAGCTCATCATATTCATACCTATATACTAGGAGCTTGGCAAGATATCAAATGGCGATAACAAAAAACGGACTCTCAAAGTTGAGAGGTTATCAACAATCATTATTTACCAGAATTTGATAGAAACGATCGTGTGAGCTCTGGCGTTGCGCATGCCTGGATCAAATATCCTCAAATAATCCTGAAAGGCTTTAGGCCATCTCAAATTCCGCTTATCAGTGGCCGCAGCAATGATAAACAATATTTATAGGCCTGCTATAATATGACCCATGCCACAGGTGGGATAATATCTTAATATATCATGAACAAAAACGCTAGTGAAAACAAGAGCAATTGGAATATAATACAACATTATTACGCTATCAACGTGGTACCTTCTAGCATTAAGCAATAGCGCATTGGTGACAATATCTCAATACAGCATAACAACACGCAGGTATGGACAACAGGTCATAAACAACAGGATAGTATAAACAAAATTTCGAAACTGCAATTAACTTGCGTGATCCAATTCCAAGATGTGTTTCATCCCTGAGGCATCACCGTCCATCGTCTTGACATGCTAATGATCATTCCCTTGTGGAGTGACCCTATAGACGAAGGCATGGAATTGGTTACCCTGTTGACTATGAACTGGATTACTCTGTATTCCCAAGTACTCAAGGACCATTGGTTTCCCTCAAGACGTATGTAGAAAACCAAATCCAAAATTCGAAAAAGTACAACAATTCCAAAGGTCCGCGAAAGAAGCTCCAAGCCAAACAAAAAAAAATGGAGAAACGGAAAACTGGAAAAACTTAAAAACCGAAATAACCCTATGGAACGAAACACCAAATTAGAATTTCCCTCCCATAGAAAGGAATCAAAGAGCAAATTGTTCATTTCCTTTGGCTTATAGCAACGCGAAATAATAAGCTCTATATCCCCATAGAAATCACAACAGTATTTGATTCTAGAAAACGGAAATTTATCATAATATATCAACCCCAGATTATCATCGATTGACTTGAATCACCCTGTGTCAGAATAACCATGAATGTACTCACGAAATTTTTGAAAAATTGGAATCGGACCACCTATGATAGATCCAGGTCTGTTGCAATGAAGTGCATTAAAAAAATCAAATTGCAATTATGCCAAAACTAATAACCCGACAGTGCCTGAGTTTTTCACACATAAAGTATATATCAATCAACCATATGTCGTGGAGAGCCTGCTTCAAAATTCCAAAAATGGTGGTGTTATAATTTTTTTTTTTAGATATACATGTTTTTCGATTTTTTCAGTTTTTCTCCGTTACTAATAATCCAAACGAATTGCGCTAGGACTCATTTTCTTTGTATTTTGATTCTATTCAGTATCAAAATCGCTTCATTAGTTTTCAAGTTACAAGTCAAAAACGATAAAAAAAAATTAAAAATGCTTTTAAATATTTATAACGAATTCACCAATGACACTTTGGAGTAGAAAACATAACAAGATATACCTACGGTATTTTTCACAAGTTTTGCAGCGTTTTAACGCGAAATGAGAATGTACGTTTTATAGTACTATGCTTCTACTCACGAAATCTTTATGAATAATTGGAATCAGACCACCTATCACGCATCCAGGTCTGCTGCAATAAAGTGCATTAAAAAATTCAGATTACAATTATGCCAAAATTGATGATCCGACAGCGCCAGAGTTTTTCACACATATTAATCACTACTATGTCCTAGAAAGTATGCACTACAACTTAAAAAGTGGCAAAGTTATGATTTTTTTATAAAGCAGTTTTTTTTTGTCTTTTTCAGTTTTTCTCCGTTACTAATAATCGGATCGAGTTGTGCTGGAACTCATTTTTTTGCATTTAGATTCTCTACAATTCGTATAGAGATTGATCCATTAGTTTCAAAGTTACTAGTCAAAACCGATAAAAAATAAAAAAACTGCTTTTAAATGTTTATAACAAATTTAGCAATGACAGTTGGGAGTAGGAAACATAACAGGATATAACCACGGACCGTCTTTCGTAAGATGGCACAGTCGGTTTCCTGGTAGTATTTTGTCACAGAATTAATATAGCAGAAAATCTCTATCGATTGACCTAATATATCTTCTTACAGAGCTCAAGTGAGGCATGTATAAATATTGGGAATACTTTAGATGAGTAACAACACTTTTGTAATTATAGTTTCAGGAACATTCTGGTTACTACTTGTTTCATTCATTTTTGACCTTAGAATATTTTCCTCTGAAATGAATAAGCTTCACCAGTTTTATTGTGCAATACTTTCATTTCGTTTGGAAAATTACACCAACTAACTCTGAAATGATTTTCGTTTTTTTGTACGGAGTGACAAATCTCGTTATTAGGTGATACAATATTGCCGAGCAACCAAGAGTAATTTCTCATCGATGGTTGGAGAAGGATTGTTTTCTATTTCATAGAGAGTGCTCCGATATTTTATTTCAAATGAATTATATGTATAAATTATTGTTTTTGTGATTGTGTAGTGAATGATCCCGAGTACGCGATACAATAATTGCAAAAACATCGCCCTCTTTTCGCTGAAAGACATTCTAGTAAAAAACGTTTTCACAAACATTGACAATGTCCATCACTAATGAAATTATACTGGAAGAAATAAAGGAAAATAGGCAGGAATTGAAATCTCTGATTGAAGCAGTGGAAGTACGATTAACACTGAAATTCGAAGATTTGGATCGGCGTCTCAACTACCTGGAACAAGAAAACGAAACTGCAGCAAACTGCATCGAAATATTAGGAAGAAAATCCAAAGAAAATAATATTATTATCTTCGGACTGAAAACTATACCGGAGGAGATAACAATCAAGTACATCATACAAGAAATAAGAAAATTAGTAGATATAAATATAGTTGAGAGTGATATAAATAATTTTTACCAGCTGGGGAAAACAGATAATCCACCAATCACAATTGAATTCACTTCATACTTGAAAAAGACCACCACCAATATTTCGATAGCTAATGACCTAACAATCAAACATCGAAAACATAATAATATTTCGAAAAAACATCTCAATCTGGCCAGAGGAAACAAAGTGGACCATTGTTTCATCAGAGGGAACAAACTATACGTGAACGGAAGAAGTTATACACCTGAACAACTGGAAAATCCGGAAGGAACTGAATATCCCAATTTGGGAAAACCGCAGAGCGCTCCCCGTACCCCATCAACGATAAAAATAAGCAAAGAAATTACTGAATCCAATACAAAACCGCCAGAACCCTCAGCAAAGAATCCGCAAGGAAAAGTCAATACCCCAGCGACATCACAGTTCCCTGGAAAACCACCAAGAGGGGTAAGTGACAGACAATGAATGAGAACACGTTTGAATGGAAAGTAGTTAAATTGTTTCTTTTCAATGTCCTCAATAAACCTCGATTCATCAAATCGAAATACTTAATCTTTCGTATGTACCATATTACTAGTTTATACTTACCTAGTGTTTGGGGAAATCAAAATGGATCCCTATATTCTAGATATTCATGCTCAAACTTTGGAAACTCTAGAAGTCAATAACATGGTAGAACTCAATTATATAACAAACTTTCAAAGAAATGGCAAATTCGCAATACTACACCAAAACATTCGAAGTATTTCCAAGAACATTGACCAACTAAGAATTGCATTAAGCACACTCACATTCAAATTTGATTGTATAGTCCTAACTGAAACGTTTCAACTCCAAGACAAACATATTTTTGAACTTGACAATTACCGTAGCTACTATACTAAAGGCGATATAAATGAAAATGATAGGGTGTTAGTCTATCTAAGAAACGAATACAAGTGTAAACATAATATATTTTCATTCGATGAGTGTAAAGCTTCAGAGATAAATATTGAAACAGGAAATCATATAAGTACTCTCATTACTTGCATCTACAGGCCGCCCTCAATCAATGCCGATAATTTCGTGAGGTCCTTAGCAAAATAAAAGAACAACGATAAAAAATCACATTCTTATTGGGGATATCAATCTGGATCTACTCGAAGGAAACCAAACGGTATTCGACTACCTAGATAACTGAAGCACAAACAATTTTACCTCAGTAATCAATAAATATACTCGTATACAGGGTGATTCCAAGAGTTGCCTAGACCATATATTTGTTAAATCGAAAACAAATAATTTCCCAAAAAAATGGCTTGCCATAGTTATAGATGCCAATATAACCGATCATAAAGCCACAGCAATAAATTTTTCTACAAAAGGAAATATTAGAAAAAATTCTTAAAAAAAAAAAATGAAATTCCCTGTTATGAAACTATTCACTATAGAAAATTAAAAGATGATTTGTTAAAAACAGACTGGAGTGATTTTTACAACACTGACAACGTCCAGAAACGAACAAAAAATTTTATGCATATACTAAGTGGGTTAATTGAGCAGAACACCAAATACGTAAAAAACCAAAGGAACGAAAATAAAAGAAAAATGTGGATAATAAAAGGATTAGTTAAGTCCGTTAACCATAAAAATATTTATACCGCAAACATAAAAATGACCCTACGGATCCTGAAAAAAAAGAAACACATATTGAATATCGAAAACAAACAGATAAACTCATCAAAATAACCAAATACAGTTACTATGATAAACTTATCAACGAAAATGAAGGAAGTTCCAAAAAATTGTGGAAAGTTATAACAAATCTTACAGGTTCTGATAAGCCAGATCAAATAAAAAAATCGTTCTAGAAGACCAAACGAACATCACAGACCACACAGATATAGTCAATGCTTTCAATGATTTTTTTATCGATGTAGGAAAGAATCTCGCAGAAAAAATTACGAAACCAGAAAATCTCTCTAACATCCAAAAAAAACGATTATAAGTTCTCTTTTTTTGAAACCGGTAACTAGAGAAGAAGTTCTCAATATAATAATGGATTCGAAAGTGAATAAATCCCCCGGCATAGATCAATTGAAAGCTGAAACACTCGAAGAAATTCGCGAACAAATAATTGACCCCCTAGTCATCTTGATTAATAAAATATTCACTACAGTTGTGTGTCCTTCAGAATTCAAAATAGCGGTTGTGACGCCCATCCATAAAAAAGGAAAACATGCCTCCTAAATAACTATAGACCCATCTCAGTAATATCATCTATGGCAAAAATATTTGAGAAATGAATAGGTTGAATGATTTTTTTAATAAACACAATATAATATCTGATCATCGATACGGGTTCAGAGACGGCCACTCCACAAATAATGCAATTTCAAAAATAATAAGTAAAATCTATAAATTTGTAGACTCTGGAAAGCGGCGCTCTGTGTCTTCCTCGACTTAGCCAAGGCTTCTGATACAGTTGACCATTCGCAGCTACTGGAGGAATTGGCTAGAGCAGGGATCTGAGGTATTACGCTTGAACTATTCTCCAGCTACCTAAAAGATCGGAAGCAAGTCGTAAAAATTAAGGACAAAATAGGTCACGAAAACACAATCAGCCACGGAATACCCCAGGGTACCATATTGGGTCCCATACTATTCAACCTCTACATAAACAACTTACTTACCATGCAAACAACCATATCATAAGCTTCGCCGATGAAACAGCTGTCCTATATTCATCAGACTCTTGGCAGAACTTAAAGAATATCGTCGAAAATGACTTCAAGAACATAGCGGACTGGTTTAAATCCAAACTATTAACCATAAGTTTTGATAAAACATATTTCTTACCCTTCTCTAGTTAGGGCCGCGCCGACCCCCCACAGCGCCTTTGTGCCTCTTTTTTTCACGAATCTTAATGTTTCAACTTATTTTTATTTCTTATTTATTAATTTTGACCGAAATAAATGTTCTCTAGTTTTATATAATTGGATAATATTTTCCTAAATAGGTAAAACCAGTTCGTTTTCGCTTGCCAATTACTGCGAAAAATAGAACGCGAATTAAATTTTTACATTTTTTATTTATGATGTTCTACCTAATCGTACACTTATATATTAAAAACAAAATAACTGACTTTTTTCTAATAATACTAATTCAACTATTACGTATGCAGTGTAAAAAAAACAACAAGAGTCTAAAATGTGTGAGAATATAAATGAACATATTTAAATTATATTATTTCCACTCTTCCAGCTTTTTTGTTTGCGAAATCTTTAATAGTTTCGTGTATGTCTATATGGTCTAATATGGCCTCCTCTATGGATATTGTTGCAAAATTTGTTAATCTTTCCTGGCTCATTGTTGAGCGCAGGTAATTTTTTATTAGTTTTGATTTAGAAAAGGACCTTTTCGCGCTTGCTACGGTAACTGACATAGTTAGCAAAATTCGTAATGCTATTGTGATGTTAGGGCATACAGCTGTCAAATTGTTTGAATATATGAATTCGAGAATTTTCGCCACATCATTATTAAATTTTTTGAAGAAAGACTGACATAATTTCTTCACACAAATCATCGGCGTTAATGTCCAATGAATCATTTGCTGTAAGTTTTTCCTGCAAACGATGACAGCTTATTCTTGATTGACTTTGTTCTTGGTCATCACTTAGTTTACATAGAAAATTAAACACGTCATTGTGATTATTCAATAAATTAAATCTTTCGTCTACGGAGGATAAAGCTTGATCCAATATATGAAAAAATACATTAATTTTAAAAGCGATTTTCAGATCATTTATAGTGTGGTCTTCTTGTTCATAATCAAAACTCTTTGGAGTCATACGATGTCTTAAATAAGTTTCAAATTCAGCCTCGACATCTAATTTTTTGGCAATTTTCATGGCATCATTTACAATTTCTTCACAATTTGCGTCGGTTCCAATTTTTATCAAAAACTTCTCTAATTCCGTTAAAGCATCTAAAGCAACTTGCATATTCATATCGATGGACTGCAGAATTTTGCTCATAAAATTTACTTTTGTCAATATTATATGCCATATATTTAGTTAACAAATGAATGAAAAGGAGCATATTTTTTCTGCTAGACATTTAGCGTCATATTTTGCCTTCTGATCATATGATACACCATTTGATATTCATATAAATGCATCATAAATTTCTGGTAAATTTGTAAACAGCGGTTTGATAGCATCTATTCTGCTTGACCATCTTGTTTCAGACAATGGTTTTAAGGTCAGATTTATGACATATTTTTTTAATAAGTCCCATCTTTTGGTAGAGGACGAAAAATATTTATATAATTCTTGCACAATACTAAAGAATCCAGTCGTATGATGATTGAGATTGGCAGCGTCGTTTACCATCAAATTTAAACTATGGCTAGCGCACGGTACATAGAAAGCGCGGGAATTTAGATCCAGCAATCTTTTTTGAAGACCATTATTACCGGGCATATTTGAGCTATTATCATAGCCCTGTCCCCTTAAGTTGTTTATGTCCAAATTAACTTTGTCTAGTTTTTCTATTATGAATGACGTTAATCCAGCGCCAGTTGTATCGATAATTGGACAGAAGGCTAGGAAATGCTCCCTTATTTCCAACTTTCTAGTTTCTGTGTTAAAATTGACAAATCTTATTATAATACTAATTTGCTCTACGTGTGAAACGTCAGGAGTACAATTCAGTATTATTGAAAAATATTTATTGATTTTACATAAATTTAAAATAAAAATTTCGATAGCGGCGCCCCTATTGTCTTGGCGCCTGTGTGCGCCACACACTTCGCACACAGGGGCGGCCCTGCAGTTACAAAAATGGACTCCCAGAATTCGATAAATTACTGATATCTAACCAAATTGAAATTAATATAACAGATAAAATGAAGTACCTTGGTGTTATAATCGATTCACACCTAAGATGGAATCATCAAGTCTCCCACATATGCAAAATTATTAGATGTTTATAGCCAAAATACAAATTTCTACGTACCATTATGAATCTCACTCACCTGCAAAAAATGTATTACTCATTAGTACATCACGACTACAATATGGTATCCTGAGTTGGGGTGGAGTAACTTATAGTCATCTGAAACAACTGGACGTTCACAAAAAAAATATTGAAAATAATGACCTTCAAAAAATTTACTTACTTGTCAGATGAATTATTTGTAGAGGCACGAATTATGATATAGACGGATATATATGTATACATATATATTGTCTTATATTATAATATCATACTATATCTATACAATAATAGGAAAACACTTGAGCGAGTTGACCACGATTATCCGACGCGTAACAAACTGAAAGAAAATCTCAAAATACGATAGGCCAGAAATATTATCTATATTTGTCATCAAGAATATATAATGCATTGCCTGATATAAACAAAATGTATCTGAAAACCACTAACTCAGTTGACCTTTTGAAAAAAATATTTAAAACATATATCCTTCATCTACCTAGAACCGACGTCAGAATACTTGTTGAATGAAATACCTTTGCTTGGAGTTGAGACTAAGTAAAGTAAGACAGGGTCCATATATTGGTAATCCATATCGATTCACCTAGTAGATTCAATGTTGCTATTGTTATTGTATATCATAAACATGATAATCCCTATTTCATCATCATTTTCCTCCACATTAAAAACTCATTATATTTTTTTTTATTTCCTTTTTAACCAATATTCACCACTACATATAATTACCGCACCTATTATCAGTATAACTAACACTACAATTATATTATTTTTATCACTATTTTCCTATATTACTATTCAAAAAGAAAATGTATAACAATGTATTCCACACCTACATATAGGTAATTGTGGATAATGATGTGCAGAGAACCCACGACCATAGGTTCTAATGGACTCTACATGTTTGTTTACAAGTTTCACTAACCATCCTAAACCTCGAACCCCTTGACTTTCATGTAATTGGAGAGGCCAGGATGAGTGCATACAGACTGAAACAAACAAAAAACTGGAGAATCCGAACAACTGGACATACCAGAATCACTCATGTAATCAACATCGAAGAACTCGAAATGATTTCGGACTACATGCAACCCCTATACTCATTCGAAAAACCATTCGAAACACGAATTGATGGATCTGGATGGGCCCCGAGTATAGAATCACAATCAACTGCGGACATAGTCTAGTATACAGACGGTTCAAAGACAGTTGAAGGAACGGGAGCAGGAATACATGCGGTAAGGCCAAGAAGGGATTACATAATACCACTTGGCAAATGCTCCACGATATTCCAAGCTGAAACACATGCTATCATGGTATGCATTCAGAAGAATCTAGAAAGTGGTTGTAGGAAAAAACCCATCTACATTCTATCTGACTGTCAAAGTGCTATCAAAGCACTCAACTCTATACAGATAAAGTCCAAACTGGTCTGGGACTGCCTCCAGAACCTCATCGAGCTGGCAAAACACAACAAGGTCACCTTGATGTGGGTGCCAGGTCATAGAGGCATTGAAGGCCACGTCAAAGCAGACCAGCTAGCTAGACAAGCATCTGAAACGCTATTCACACGGCCAGAACCTGCACATGGGATTAGCAAAAACCGATGCAGGACCCTGATCGACGAGTGGATAAAAAAAAGACACCAACAATATTGGAATCAAACTGTCGGGCAAATACACAGCAAAGTCATGGTAGGGCATCCAAACCGGACCCTGACGGCTGACCTTCTGAACCTGAACAGAACGGAGGGTCGTATAATAATAGGTCTGTTGACTGGACACTGCGGCCTAAGAAAACACCTCAACACCATGGGAGTACGCAGGGAAATCGAGGAGTGTAAGCTATGTGATGAAGAGGAGGAAACAGCCTTTCACATTATCTTCGACTGTGACGCACTAAGTAGTAGGCGACACAGAACCTTTGGAGAGATCAGCCCGGAAAGAGGCATGGATCTGAAGAACCTTATCAACAGGCTTCTGAACCTAATTAAAGGCACAAACCTGTTTGAATGAGGAACCACTGACGACAGAGTGATACAATAGACCCCAGCTGGTCGCAGTGTCAAGGGGAGGCCAACTGCCAACCCTGTCTCTGGCTCGTCAGCTTTCAACCAACCAACCAACCATGCTACCTTTACCATAATCTGTTACCATGTTTTTGTTACCGTGATCTGTTATATTCGTAAAATTCGTAAAAAAACATATTTTTCATTTTTTATTTTTATATCGTAATATTATATACTCATATGTTGTATTTTAAAATGTTGTGTTGTTCATCATTATTTTATTGTAAAACCATATTGGAATTAAGTTTTCCTATCATGTACAAGCTGTGATTACCACAACTTCAGTGATTATCTTTTTTATTCATGTAGTGATTGGCTCATATTGTATATTTTGTGAATCATTCTGGGTGAATAAACATATTTATAATTTATTTATTTATTATCGTGAATATCTGATATCATGGGTTCATAATGCCGAAGATATATTGTGTATTTCACGAGATGAAACACGGGAAAAACTCGATGGAGGAGATCTCTGGGTAAGCGGCATCTGTAGGCGAGTTTGTAAACTCTGTTTGTGGTGGTCGAAGTTGAATGGTCAACTAAGACACTTGTTCGATGTCAAAGCGGATACTCCGTTTTCCTGTCACTTGTTGCTGGGTAGTCATTGTGTGCGTCATTATAAAATGATAGATTGGGATAACCATTATTATTTCAACCGATGATACGATCATTGGTTGATTTTATTTGATTTTCATCACTAGAGTGAATTATAATGATTCTGAACGCCCATAGTGTTCAGGCGTTGAATATTTCATTATTTTTAGGGTTATTCTGATATAAGTGATTCAAGTCAATCAATGATAATCTGGGGTTGATAATATGAAGAATTTTCGTTTCTGGAATGATATACTGGGGTATAGAGCTTATTATTTCGCGTACTATAAGCCAAATGGGTTTGAACAATTTGCTCTTTGATACCTTTCTATGGAAAGGGAAATTCTAATTTGGTGTTTCGTTCCATAGGGGTTTTTCAGTTCTTCAGTTTTTCCAGTTTTCCGGATTTCTGTTTCTTCTTCTTCTTTTGTTTGGCTTGGGTTGGAGCTTCTTTCGTGGACCTTTGGACTTGTGAGACTTTCTCGAATTTCGGGTTTGGTTTTTTACTTACTTCTTGAGCGAAACCGATGGTCCTGAGTACTTGGGAATACAGGGTTATCCAGTTCATAGTCAGGGTAACCAATTCCATGCCTTCGTCTACAGGTCATTCCACAAGGGAATGATCATTAGCATTCAAGACGATGAACGGTGATGCCTCAAGGACGAAACACATCTTGGAATTAGATCACGCAAATTAATTGCCGTTTTGGAATTTTGTTCGTACTTGCTTGTCGTTTATGACCTCTTGTCCATACCTGCGTGTTGTATATGTTGTATTGAGATATTATCACCCATGCGCTATTGCTTACGTACTAGAAGGTACTACCATAGAGAAACTAAAAATAAAGAGAGTTGTCAAACCTGTTGTAAAAGTTGGCACCACGTTTAGACAGTGGCGACATATCTCGCAACTGGCCGAACTAAGTACAGTTGGTAAAACCGATTGAGATAAGGCGGGTTTTTCAAATGTGTTACTTTTATATGATTGATATGGTAAATATTAAAGTGATCGATTTGCCATTCTTGTATTTCATATGAATGGTTGTATCATATGAAATACAGGAATGGCAAATCGATCACTAATAAAATATATACAGTAATCGATTCGTAGAATCTGTTAGTTCGTTCGTGGTTAAAATAAAGTTTCAAAGTAAATATTTATTTCATGATATCAAGAACAAAATTAAAGATCTTATAAAACAAGAATAATAAGTTAAACACTATAAAAACACATTTCATTGTATCTAGGACAAGGTACAACTACAGACAAAACAATAATAAAACTCCGAAAAACAACAAAATTAAAAATATTCTTCAGTCTTCATCAAATCAACCAAAATAAAAACAAATTACATTTACAACAAACCTTCAATAATTTTGTTCATTTATTAGCACAAAGGTGAACGAGTAGGTATACTTAACAAATACTCCAGTTTGATGATAATCTTCGTACTTCCTCAAATGGTGATAGGAAATGGAAACTGATGGACGGAAATAAGTATCAGTTTGTGAAAAAATGTCTGCTACTGATGGATGGAAATAAGTATCATTTTGTGAAAAGCAGCTTATATTTTACCTTGTGAAAGAATATTTCGAGGAATTTCAGCGTCAACTCGAATAACAAAACATTCCATTTTCGACGTTGGGTTCATAATTCACGTCCATAGTATAATTTCTATAATTAATTTTTCGATGACAATCAACAGTAAAATTATTCTGAAATTATTACGTAGTTTGTCATTTTCTGACAAATGCCGAAATTGGAAAATGATCATGTCAGTCGTCTGTTGATTGCGGGCAGCGCCTCATGCGACTGGTACCAAAACTTGTTGTCAGAGTCTAAATTTCAAACATCCTATTGCTTTAATTTCTATGGGTACTATGTTGATGGCGTAATAATGTTGTATTATACTTTGATTGCTGTTGTTTTCACTCGCGTTTTTGTTCATGCTATATTTAGATATTATCCCACGTGCGGCATGGGTCATATGATAGCAGGCCTATAAATATTGTTTATCATTGCTGCGGCTACTGATAAGCAGAATTTGAGATGGCCTAAAAGCGTTTTCACACACACCGGCAAAACCGGTGCCGGTGCCGGCACCGAATGCAATGTAATCAAATCATAATTTTCAGACATAGCCTGGTCCGACCTATTTGCCGGTACGGCCGCCGATTCTGATTTATGCAGCCGGCGGGGACCTCGACAGTCGGAAGACGGATCGGTCTCTGATTTGTCGGTTGCTGTGATTTGATTTGATTACTTTTCTCTGTAAATATTTGACTTTTGTAGTGAATAAATGTTCATAGAATTATAACTGTATTATTTTAGTATGAAGTAATTGAAGAATTTGAAATTATCCTTCCTTAGTTTTTCATAGAGCGTGTAAAAGGAACCTTCTAAGTATCTCACAGTCAACAGGGGATGTACCCAGTGTTGTCTTTTATATTTGCTTTTTCGGAATTTTCTCCTAAGATACAATAACCCTAGAAGATAACGTCTGTTGACAGCAGTAACAGCACACATCTTTATTCCTGCACTGTTCAACGTATACTAACACAGATAACGGCACCGATATGCCGGGCTGTGTGAAATACGCTGTTGTCCGGTCCGGAAACCAGCACCGGCACCGGTTTTGCCGGTGTGTGTGAAAACGCTCTAAAGCCTTTCGGGATTATTTGAGGATATTCGATCCACGCATGCGCAACGCCTGAGCTGAGCTGAATTTCTCCGTGATTTTATGTGTTATCGCCATTTGATATCTTGCCAAGTTCGTAGTAAATAGGTATGCATATGATGAGCTTGACTGGCGCCTATTTGTTTTCGTATAGTGTCTACTGTTGGATACTTTGATAAATTGCTGTTTTGATATTTGATAGTTCGATACTTGATAATTTGCTATTTTACTACATGAATCATTTGCTATTTTGACAATTGATGTTATGATATTTAATAGTTCGATACTTGATAATTTGATATTTTTGATAATCAATAATTTGATATTTTGATACCTGATAGCTTATCAATTTGATGTTGGATAGTTGTAACTTTGCTATTTTGAAAGTTTTATTTGTGTTTGATATCTTGCTTAGGTCCACCTGTTCGTTTTTTTATTGTTGTTAATGTGTACTTACAGATACATATGACCCGAGTTAATTTATCTTTGGTTGTTTGTAGAGTAACTCAATAAATTCCTTCGTATTTTTTTGTTCCAATCTTTTGGTAAATTGAGGTTTGAAAAAGAGTATTATTGAATATTTGGAGGGGAATAGATTCACCTGGTGCCCATTTCCAACTCTAATAATTTCAGTGATCACTCAACGAACCTCCCCATGTCCACTGTGGCTTATCCGCAAATATCCTGAGACAAGTACAAGCTAGTGTGTCGTGGTACGGTTTCATACTATAACATCTTCCTAAATGAACATAGCTTGACACCTTGAGTGGTGTAATGTTATATATATATATTTGGTTGATATTATAACTCTTGCACGGAAAAAAAGGATTTGGTAAGTCAACAGAATTAATTTGGTCACTCTTATTGGATTGATCCGACTAAATAAAATTCATTCCAAAACACAGATGTATTCGATTAATGTCATCATTATATTGCGGTGACAAAATGCATTTCTCAATGCAATGCTAAGATTTCTTATTTGACTATATGTTCATCTATCGAAACAATTTCCAACTAATATTGATTGAACATTTGTTTCAACACAAATATAATATTTATTCGAATCAAACAACAGAAATGGATTGAAGAATATTAGATTGGTTGAATTATATGCGTTAGATGGCACAGCTTTCGCACAACTGACCCTCACTTAGATAATTTTATCGAATAGCAAAGCCAACTTATCATGTTTGCGACGACCGGGCTTAAATGTCGGGTGTAGGCTCTCATTGCCATACTTGTTAATTCTGTGGATTAACAACATGATAACTCATTTGAATAGATATTTACAGTGAAGAAATCAGCTCATTTTGTTGAATTGACATTATATTGAATTTCAATAATCACACCAAGAATATATCAAAATGCTTCTATTCCATAAGCTATGTTCATTCTGCATTAAATTTGTGAGAATAAATGTAATTCAATCATTTCATTCATGTCAGAATGATTAACTAACTCATCTATTGGCGAGATATGAAAGTCAACCAACTATAGATTATACCAAATGAATTGTTTTATTTTTTTCACAAGCACATAGACAAATGCCTCTCCGATGAATTATAATATTTATATAGATTATCTTCAAACTAGGTGAGCTGAATGCAAATAGTTGACAATGTATCTTTTGACAAGCAGTGTTGTTTCCTCATCTGAAGACTTTGTAGTGAAAGTGTCCTTTCAATTAGAAAACAACCTTTGAAAACCATTTGTTTTGATTGATATGTTTTACTTAGATATATGTTGTTATTTTTGAAACATGTGATTCTAGTTGAGGTATGTACAGAGTTTATTCTTTAAGTTTTTTTTTGCCTTCCTCTCAGACTCATAGGCCCTGATGAAGTTTATGCATCAAATACACGGAACGTTGGACCAGTATTGGAGATCTACTTATTTGCCCTCATCCGACAATCCTAGCAGCCTCTCTCTCTTTCCCTTCTCTATTTTATCGACTTTTGCATCCTGTTGGTGCAATCAGCCAGATTCTGTCAGCCTTCAGTAAATTCAATATTCCCTTCTAATTGTAGCGGTCATGAGGCGACTATATTGGACGAATAATGAACAATCTGTTGGTATCATTTCAATAATAGGCTAGTTGACCAAATTAGGAAAAAAAAATTCAAACCGAACATTTACAATATGTATTTTGCGTTTTCAATATGCAATTCAAATATACCTCGAAACCGCTTCAGACTGTCCTGGCGTCTTGAATGACGTCACGCCGTGGGAAACAAACCATCATGTCCCTTTATGGCAGTTAGTTCTTTTTAAATAAAATTGATTACCTCGTATTACAAGAACTGTATAGTGCCCCAGTGTGAAAGCACAACTATAAAACGCCAAGAAAATTATTTATATATGTTCCAAACAATGAACAAATACGGAAAATGTGTCAAAAACTTGCAACAGATTCAAGAATGTATTGTTGTGAAGGTCATTGTTTGAGCCGGTCATAGCATTTTAAATATACGATGGTGAGTTATAATTGGCTCAAAAATTGTATCGATTATTAATTCAATTCTGAGTTGTATTCGATTCCCAAGTATTCGATTCTGGCCATCACTAATGCCAAAAAAAATCGTTTTTGGGTAAATATCCTTCAAGTGAACTCGTGCGATTTGATTCATGCCGTATGCCAATCTTTATAAATGTTTACCTCCTGAACACTAATTCGAAAACGTGGCGGTCTGAAATACTTTCCGAGATACGCACCTCCAAAAGTCAAAATAATGTCATTTTTCAGCTCTTTTTCTGCCACTGGAAACCCTTGTAGTCTTCTTTTCTAACCAAAAAATCACACGCACACACCCTTAATCACGTGGTTTTAGCACAGTTTTGTAATAGAAACTATATTTTTCCAATCAAATCACCCTTTTTCACAACGTGAACAGATCATATGATTTCATCTCACATAACCTTCAAACACTCAGTGATTTTTATTTTGATTGGACTCGTACTATCAAACATATAGAAGCTGTGTTTCATTGTACTTGCGCAAATTGGCATGATTATTGGTTTTTTTGCTGAATTATCTATGCTGTTCCTATTGAAACCAAATTCTGTGTACTTGAATCGAGCGACTGACTGTCACTATTGTGCCCAAATAATAATTCGTAAAAAGCGAGGAACATCATCAGTACCGAAATGCCCGCGAGCAAAGCGAAGCGTTATTTGAAAAAGTTTATTGGCGGGCCATCAACTTGGATAGCAAGGTTAGCCAAGTTAGGTTAGGTTAGGTTGTGTTCCCTTTTTCTACGTAAGACATTGAGTGGATTTTTAGAGCGAATCGAGACACTAATTGTCTTACGGGATTTTCAAAGCGGACCGAGACACGCCTTCGGCTAACCTTCCTATCTAAGTTGATGGCCAGCCAATCAACTTTTTCAAATAACGCTTCGCTTTGCTCGCGGGCACTTCGGTAGCGGTGAATTCTATCGTTTTTTTTTACGAATTATTATTTGGGCACAATAATTACAGCCAGTTGATAGATGCAAGTACACAGAATTTTGTTTCAATAGATGCAGATGATCCAGCAAATGGTGAAAATGCAGTTTAGGGAAGTATCGCTTATCACCAAAATATTTGAAATCCGTTTTTAGGAGGCAAAAACACCGGAAGTCATCCCATTTTGCGCAAGTACAATGAAACGCAGCTGAGAAACCATTCAAGAATGCTGTCACAATGATTCCCAGATCAAAAAAAATCACTGAAACTCAGTTAGACACAAAATTATTAATATTATTTACAATATCTCACTATACATAGTACCTTATAGTTACTTATATTTTACAAAAAAAAAAAATATTATTCACAGCAGTAGAGCTAGAAGAAAAATATTTTATTGGAAAAGTTTCCCAAACAATTCTTCTTTATTATCTTGAAGCGTTCTTTTCTCATTATATTTTTGAAAACTCCTAATTAGCCATTTGCTTCTATGTTGTTGAATATTTGATGAGTTTAATATATTATGATGTATTATGATTTGATGAGTTCTATATAGTATTGGATAACATTAACTTCCACTTTGATTGTATAGTACTGACCGAAACCTGGCACCTAGCAAATCCAGAGCAATATAATATATTAGGCTATAACTTAGTTTACAACCGAGGACAATATAATCAAAATGACGGCACAGTAATATACCTGAAAATCAATATTTCATTCCAACACTCAATTATTTCAAAACGTGGTATAAATTTCCTCAGGGCTGATATTGGGAACAAAAATATCTGTATAACAGCTTGCTACCGTTCGCCAGCCTCTGATATGAATGACTTTCTACAAAGGTATACAGGAATATTTCGAAGAAAATCGAACACAAACATATGAGTACAACATTTTCATTGGGGACATGAACATTAACATCTTAGAGAACAGTGTAAATACAATTGAATACATAAACATACTTAAATAATTCGGATACACTTCGATGATTAACAATCCTACAAAGCTAAAAACATGCTTAGATCATATCTTTTTCGAACAAAAAAACTATCAGAAAGTTGATATGACTATCCCACTGACACTCAAATCTGCAATCACTGACCATAATACTGTCATTCTACAAATTATATTGGAAGAGGTAAGAAACCAACACAAAAACAAGTATAAGAATACACCAACTATGACAAATTAACCAAAATTATACAAGACACCTCATGGGATCTTGTATATACACATAAAGACCCAAACGCCGCAACGAATACCTTCATCAATGAAATAAAACTAGCAATCGAAAATTGCACTGAAAAAAAGTTAGTTAAGCGTAAAACTACGCCCTTTGCCCCGTGGCTCTCAAATAGTTGGTTGAGAATGATGAACAACAAAAAATGAAATGCACGAGGAACTAAAGATCCATCCTGAAAACCAAACCCTAAAAAACGAATATAAATTATACAAAAATAGACTCACAAACAATTAAAAAAAAAAACAAACAAAACTATTATGAGCAGCAGATAAAAAAACAAAAATCAAACACAAAGTATTTGTGGGACATGGTACGACAACTCTGTGGGAGGAAACAGAAAAAAATAATAATTGACACTATCGCGAATGAAAATGGAATTCTACTAACAAACAATGAGGAAAAAGCAGACGAATTCGATAGAAATTTTGTGAGTTTTGGGAAAATACTTGTTGACAGAATTGAAAGAGACCCTCACTTCGAGAGCACGCCAATGATCCTGCCCAATACTATGCTACTAGCCCCTACGAATGCAAATTAGATATACAATTTGATAAATGAGCTGAAAAACAATAAATCGCCTGGAATTGATGACATACGAACAGAACTTTTGGAATAAATATCATGCCATATCTCTACCCCACTAGCATACATAATAAATGAGAGCATTGAAAAGGGAATTTGGCCTGATGCCTTCAAAATATCTATTATTGTGCCAGTATTCGAAGATGGCGACAGAACATCCGTAAGTAACTATAGACCAATTTCTCTCATTAGCCACTTAGCAAAAATATTAGAAAAACTTAAAAAAAAACAGAATAACTTCATTCATGAATAACTTTAACTTGTTGTCTGATGAACAATTCGGTTTTAGGGAAATAACCTCAACTGTGGATGCCATACTCAACCTAATAAAAAAAATCCATACATCTCTAGAAAGAGGTAGGCCTAGCCTGTGCCTATTTATTGATCTGAGTAAGGCTTTGGACACTGTGAGCCACACTTTAATAATTCAAGCGTTACAGAACTCGGGTATCAGAGGTGCTAAATTTATTTGAGAGCTATTTGAGTTCAAGAAAGCAAGTTGTTAAAGTGGGGGATAAAATAAGTCAAAAACCAGACACTGAATATGGAGTACCACAAGGAACGGTCTTGGGACCAACATAATTCAATCTATACCTTAACGACTTATTCAGCTTGAAAATAAGTGGAGAAATAAAAGGTTTTGCAGACGACACTGGTGTTTTATATGGAGCAGATACTTGGTCAAATCTAAGGAAAAAGTAGAGAAAGACCTCAAGGTAATAGTAGACTGGTTTGATCACAAACTCCTTACCATGAATCTCAAAAAAAACTAAATTTCTGCCTTTTAGCTGTAATGCGGCCGGCATGACAAATATGCAACAGATCAATATAAACATCAACGGAAGGACACATGGTATCCAATCAGTGAAAGAAATAAAATACCTAAGGGTATATCTAGATCGGCATCTGAGATGGAATATACATATCAACCACGTGATACAAAAATTACAAAATATAATATTTACCCTCAAACACATGGAAGAGTACCTATCAACGGAAAACTTGAAAACCTTGTATTTTGCCCTTGTAGAGAGTCATCTCAGATACGGAATACAGGCATAGGGCGCAGCTGGGCGTACATACATTAATCCACTCGAAATTCTACAAAAAAGATTCCTGAAAATAGTTATGTCAAGACCGCGTAGATATTCTACTGAGGATCTGTACAGTGCATCACAGATTATGGATATTCGTCAGCTTTTCTTTTTTAATACGTGTATAACATATCATTTCAGTATAGATATGGCAGCTCACCCCTCTCATCAGTATATGACTCGAGGGCGCCAACTTCTTACCCACCCATTATTGAAAAAATCACTGTCACAGAGGAGCTACTCCTATATTGGCACTAAAATGTATAACATCATCCCTGAAAGCATAAAACATATTACCAACAAACAAATTTTTAAAATGTACCTGAAAAAGTTCTTACTACAGACTCCCAGAACATTTTTTATTACCATGATAGAATCCGATGGTGGATCAAAAAAATAACTGTACCCTATTCTTTACACATTAAACTGTATTTTTATTTTATTTTATTTTATTGTATCTCACCGTATTCAACTATGGGTCTTTGTATTTTATTGTATTTTTATTACTGTATTTTATTATATATCATGTATTTTATACTTTAGTATTTTAACTGATTCTCATTATTCATTCTTTTTTTCAGTGGAATTTATGTATCTTATCTGTTTTGTTTATATTTATCTCTTCCATATTCAGCTGTATTTATTCATCATGAATAAAGTTATATTATTATTATTATTAGACCACACTATACATTTAAGTCTTCTTCATTTATTATGTGCAAACTGAATATATTTTTGGCTCTGCTTCTTTCACGTTTGTTCTGAACTTCCGCTTCATATGTGTGAGGGTCCATTCCCTCGTATTTTTAGCATTACCACAAATACTTATTCTATGGACTAAACTATTTACAGTCTGCATTTTTCGCATGAATCCGTATCACGGATTCCGTGCATTTTCAATTTTGGCCTACTGGATAAGTGGCATTAATTGCTTTGTATGCACTAGATCTCCATTTCGTAGGAATATTGAGATTATACAAAATCTTCCTCCAAATATTTTTCCATACTGGGGTACTTGAGTTCGACAGTTGGTCTGTGCACTGTTTTGTCAATGAATTTTGTATATGAATTTTGCGGTTAAACTTTTATCTCTACTGAAGTGACCATTTATATTGCTGAAAGCTGAATGTAGGTCAACAGTTCCATTTTCGAATATTTTGTTCACCGTGGATTTGTGGGAGACTTTGTTCAGTTCATTTGTCCATGATAGTTGTTGAGTTTTCAAAAACAGAGCAGTGGCCTTTCTTTCTATATTTATCAGGTTCAGACCACCTCTCTCCGCGGCAAGGTACAGTTGCTGCTTTGCAACTCGATATAAATTCCCTTGCCATATATATTTCCCTGTACACATCACAATTTTGTGATAGTGAAGGCGATTCATGGGTAGTATTTGTGCCAGATACCAGAGTTTCGACAGAACATAAATATTGACAAACCACACTTTCCTGATCAAATTTGAGTTTCTGACATGGTTCAGTATTAGTATTGTCTGGATGTTAGTCAGCACCCTTTCCCAGTTCGCTTCAACCATCTCGTTGAAATTTCGCGAAACCCCCATACCTAAAACGTTTACTTTGGTTTTGACAGGGTAATCCTGTATTTATTTTGTCTCGAGTTGTCACCAAACGTTCCCAAAGACTTGGTCATATTTATTTTGTCTTTCGTATATTTTGAAAATTATATTTGAGTTCTAAAAGTCTATTTCATCCGTGATGAAAAAAGATACATCATCAGCATAAGCTGAGACCTTATGACTTTTACTGTTTTTTTCAATTCCTCTCACCATAAAATCTATTAAACGTATCAGAGGTTTCAAAACCAAACTGAATGAAATCATAGACATCGGACAGCTTTGTCGTATAGAAGTTTCAATGTTCAATTATTCAGAAAGAAAACCATTGATCAGGACCTTGAAATTTGCGCCAATATATACATGATTGAGAAGTTAAATTACTTTTTGATCGAGACCAGTTTTCCTCAAGACTACCTACATATAATTATGGTTCACTCTGTCGAAAGAGTGAACCATAATTCGAAAGATATTCGATATCTTACATTATTAATGGATGCTGAGATAATTCTGCCGTCCACTGAACACATGATGTCCTTTATATCGAATACCTTACTATTATACCTGTACTCCTTTGGGAATCCCCAATATTACTAATCAATTGATAACCTAAAGAACATTTTATTGTCGATATAATATTTTATGATGAAGTCATTTAATAACGTTTGTTTTACAATCTTTTTCAGAACTTCACAGTTTATAGTCACAATTGTTCGTAACATAACCATCAATGATATAGTTGGTGAGAGATTGTGTCTGTAATAGATAGTCAAAACGAACAAAGATCAGGAAGGAATGAAGTAATATTATTACAAACCACAGGTTCACTTCACTTCTAGACTTCAGACTCCGAGTTTCCAAACCCGGGTTTTATGATTACGCACTCAGGAGTTAACTTAATTTTGATTTATGGTAACTTTTTTCCTTCTTCCGGACTCGAACTTTGTTTTTCTCTTTTACTTTTCAGATTTTCTTGTATCCTTCTCTTCAAACTCTGTCGCTTCTATTATGTCCTCTTCCGTATTTTCCATATTCCATTCTTGATCCGATCCTATTTCACTTCCTGAACTTTCTATTTCCTCAAATTCTCTCCTTCTGCATTTTTATCTCTTGGGTCATCTGTAAATTTTGTTCGTTCAATTGGCTTTACCTATGGTTCTATTTCGTTTCTTTCTTTTTTCCTTTCGTTTTTCACTTTGTTCTGGTTCTTAATATGGTGCATTTGGTCTCCATATTTCCTATAATTTATTCATTGGTCGCTTCGGGCATTCCCTCCTTTCATGTCCAGCTCCATCACAAACCATACAAGTCCTTACTCGATCACGATAAGTCACCATTGACATTAATTTTCCAATGGAGATATATGACGGGATTCTTCTTGCCATCGTTATCCACGCCGTTCTAATTCCAGTTTTAACTTCGAAAAGTTCCTCCCCTTGGTAAAGTCCGTTTCTGATTATTTTCACAATTCCATATTGCGACAATTTCTGTTTTATGATCGCATTTTCCATGTCTAACGGAAAATCGAATACTCGAACCATAACATCGTCAACTTCTTCGGCTATGTATACCACGTGTTCTACACCATTCTCATCCACAAAAGGGATGGTACCATCTTCGAATTCTTGGATTGTCGATTTCACCCGCAAATCTGTTATCAACTCCATAGGGACTTTGTAGCGGATGTGACCATACTGTATTCCACCTATTTGATCTACATTAAATTTGAATTTTTCCCAAATCCACCGGTGTAGCGATAAATTCGTGGGTTTTTCCGAAAATTTCCCACACTATGGTATTATCACGTTTAATCGACATCACTTATCACTGATTACTCACAATCTTACACACCGATATCACTCACTGCACGTCTGCACTGGCTGGTGTCTCATGTGAGACTGAGTAATAGAAAAATAAAAAATAAAATACTCAGCCCTTTCATTAACTACATATCGTACATTGATCTTGTGATGAAACGTGAAAACTACGTTTCTGTATTTAACTGAGGAGTTGAACCAAAATTATCTCATCTCAGATGGAAAATACCCTTGAAAACATTTAATCACCGAATAAACTTCGTTTATACATGTAGATCATAATGAATAATGAAACTATAATGTTTTCGTTGTCACTATTTGTGAGATCAACAACTTTGACAGTAAGGGTTTGTAATACGGCTTGACTTTGAATTATGTGGTTATCTTGATCTGAAACAATTTTGTTTCCTTCTCTATCTTTTCCATGTCTGATCTTCACAAACGCAAAATTGTGGAGATGTCTCTGAAGATTACGATATAAATATGAAATAAAGACGTTCAATTTCTGTAAACTCATTTATTATAAATGATACCGTGGAATATAAAAGTGTTATGGAACCTCTCTGCTGGTATTCTTTTCGCCTCAATAAGTCCAAACGTGATCTGAAAAAAAACAATTGGTATATGACCTTCAAAAATCATGAAAAAACATCGAGAAAGTCTCAATTCCATATAGTTACGAGCTCTTGTTATCGCAGTATTTTTAAGGTGCTCCGAATTTGCATTTTCATATATGTGTGAGTGCTGAGTGTTATTAGTGCGCCCCTCATTGGATTGAATAAAAAATTCACAGCAGGAGTCCAAATGAAAAATTGCGAAAGTAACCCCTCCACCACACTTAATCACTCATAACTGAGTTATCATCCTCAGTAGGTGAACTATACTGAATAAATTGTTATATGTTATTACAATATATACCTGGTGTTTCTAATTTGGTTATTCAATACTTATTACTGTTTCCCAAATCGTTAATGGGATCTTGGTGGTTCTTTATCGTCATTAAATAAATTTTTATTATGAATTTTTGTGGATAACTGAACTCTCCAGACATTTTCTACTGTCGTTGACCGGTTTGATCACTTTCAAATTATGAATAATAATTTTGTGACCAGATTTGATCATATGGCCCGCTACACTTGACTTATTCTTCCTTCGGTGGGTAGCATGGCCCACGTGTTCGTAGAACCTTTTAGAAATTGAACATTTCGTCTGATCGTAGTCAATAGGTCTTGTCACAATGTTGACAGCTAATTTCATTAATTCCCGACTTATCTAGCATGTCGGTTTTGTCCTTCGGGCTTCCTAATGTTTCTAAAACTTATTGCTATAAACTGCTTGGAAATATACATCCCGGAATATAGTTGTGATACTTTTCGAGAGTTTTGGATTGAATGGAATTAGCATGAATCCTTTGGTTTCCGTCGTTTATCTCAGAGTGGTGGTTTTATTCACCAAACGGTCAGACAAAACGTTCAAATTCTAAAAGGATCCACGAATATGTGGTCCATGAGAAGTTCAGTGAACCATATGATCGGATCTGGTCACAAAATTATTATTCATAATTCAAAAATGATCAAACTGGTCAACTACAATGGAAAATGAAATTTCCTGTGGAATATAGTTATCCACATAAACTATAATGAAAAGTTTTACTTGATGCCAATAAAAGGCCGATGTATTACCTTGTCTACTCTTATCTTCATAGAACCACGAAATTCCATCAGCGATTTGTAGAAGAGAAATGAGGATAAGATAACCCAATTACATACACTAGGTATATTTTGTAATAATTCATTTGGTGTACTTCACCTAGTGATAATGATAATTTAATTATCGGAATGCGCATATCGCTGTGGTGAAAGGTTTACTTGTGCAATTTTCGATTGTGTGACACCACAGCGTCCAGACAGTCTTCAGGAACTCGAATGATATGAAGAATTCGATTCTACTAATTCTCAATGACATTATGGAAATTATGAAACTAAGAGTACTTGAGTATTTGTTCGCAGCTTTTTTATTATAAATGCTTGTATATCGAATAAGATTCCAATATGTCCTAAATTTCCCTATGGCTTGTGTACGATATTTCATATATTGTAATTGCTTGACAATGGCAAGAACTCAAACTGTGGATTTTTCGACCAAATGTGTAGAAAAATCGGTGATGTTTGCTTGAAATGTGAGAAGTTTCCATCCCTGGAGGAAACAGCACATCATCGAGCTCTGCGATACTGGAAACAGCGAAGAGGAGCACATGCTGCTAGATAACGAGGGAACCAGTACTCCAGATCAATAGCAGTCATAGCAAATAGAATCGCCACCCACACCAGGCTAGCACAGGCGAACATTCACCATGTGGCAAGTGCCGATAGGGTGCATCTAGCATTATTGCTGATTCAAGAACATTTGATCTACAGGAGGCAGAACAAAGGAGGTAATGCGTACTGCGACACCAGTAATGAAACCCAGGACTTGCATTTTCATCAGGTTTTCATCAGGGACATCAATTTTTTTCGTCTTTCAGAATGGACCTAATACCTATTCGGGTCAACGTTGAGTACATTTATTGTGTTGGAGGTGGTCAAGCGCTACCAGAAAAAATAGAGAGGCTAACAGAATGCTGCAACAGGAAAAATTTTCTCTCCGGATTAGATATAATGCCAACGCTCACAGCACCAACTGGGACAGTACAGACACCAATTGAAAAGGTTTGAAAGTAATAAAATTGATTTTTTAAGTTAACCTCAATATACTGAACAAGGGTTACACACCCATTTTTTCAACTTGGGCTAGACAAGAAGTATTGCATGGAACACTACTACACTAAAGTACAAATAATATTGTTCAACGTGGATGGACTGAAAACGAAATCAGTCTTCACCAGAAATCCTGGAAAGGTAGACTAGAACAACTTCATCACCATTCCGGAAGGTAACTCAGAGTACATCAAGACCAAGATCCAAAGAACGTGAACTGTTCAATGAAGACAAGCGAGAGGGGAGACTGGCTGGGCTACACCGTAAGATTGACAAACTACGATAAAAAAACAAGGAACGCAAAGCGAAAAAGCTCCAAGAACTTCTGTGAGAAGATCACTTCTTGCCCGGTGGCAGCCAGGCTGTAGCTACAGCTACACAGAGGACGAAGAGCAGCAGGCTCATCTTCTAGAGCACTTTTCAGATAGCACGCCATATTGATCTAATAGACGACAGGCAGCCTACAATAACCCCAGGCAAAAAAACTGGGAAGTAGCTGAAACATAGGTACTTCCCAAAATTCAGCGAGGGCAATTAACTCTTTCCAACCATACAAGGGCGCAGGACTTGATGCCACCCTTCCCACCAATCTGAAAAATGCGCAGAAGACCGTATATAATCAAAATAGCAGAAGCAGTCAAGCATTAGGATATATATTCAACAACTGGAGGAGGGCAAGGATGACTCCTATTTCAAAAGCAGGAAAGAAAGATGTCATTCTTCCAAAATCATTTAAACCAATCTGTCTTCTGTCTTTTCTATCGGAGATACTGAAGAAGGTAATAGATCAGTACATCAGAATCGAGGTACTAGATAAATTGTAATTAAACCGAGGTAAGCATGCGTTCTGAAAGGGCAAATCAACAGAGCTCACCGAAAACATCCAGAAATCACTCGAGCAAAACAAAATTGGCATTTGCGACTCCTTAGATATATAGGGAGCATGGCAGTGGAAAGAGTATTATTGCAACAATGAGTGGAGAAAACTACATCTAAACGGACGAACCAACTGCTGGCCACAAGAATTGCTGAAATTGAGTTGGGGACAGAAGCATTCAAATCAGCACCAGAGTTGTGGTCAGTGGCCAATGGCAAGTACGGAGGGAACTTTTGTGATCTTATAGACAGAGGGCTTGGACTCACTAAGAGGTGGAGCTTACCAGAAGGGTTGAAAATCAATGATACCCTTCACTAGAAGAAGAAAGCTCCAACACTTGAGGCTAGTTTATCTTGACAGATGAGACTGAGAATGGAAGTGAGTGAAGTATCTAGGACCTACCCTGGACTCGAAACTACTTTTGAACCGACTCGTGGAAAAAGTCACTAGCAAGGCACTAGCCTCCCTTATAATATGCAAAAGAATCGTAGGCAAAATATAGGGCTGTAACCCACAATACCGCGATGAATGTATACAATGATTGAGAGACTTATGATTACCTGAGGAGCAATAGTGTGGCATGGCAGGACCAAGCTAGGTCATAGTAAGGAAAACTTTGGAGAATTCCTCTGCATAATAGGAGCAACGGAATCAAGTCCAATAGCAGTCCTAGAGGTCATACCACACTCAACGCCTCCCCACATCGTAGTAGAGAGCTCATATCAGGCTGGTGAAAGTGGGACACCACGAGCAACAAAAGATAGTGGATCATAGAAATATGGTATACAAACAGGTCTAAGACCTCCGGGGGAACTGGAGCATACTTCTTTGGGCCTCACACCGAATACTCAAAACCTATTTCCTTATCCAAAGATTAAAACAGATCAACCTCTATAGGGACTACATAAAGAAACAACATCGAAATTCAAATCGGCCATCAAAGCGTTTCCCAATTATCAACTCGAAGATGCCAGGGCACGTCGAACTATAGGGAGAAAAACAAGCGGTTGCCCTGACACAAAAGGGGGCATCAATGCCACTGATTGGTCCAGAGCCATTCTGTAGCTGGGAAAATTCGTATTGCCAGGAGAAGCCCAACGAAGAGGAAGAAGCATTGAAAATAGTTCGATGGCAAACACTACCAGGCATGCGGCAGACTGAAAAGTCCCTCGGCTACTTAAACCGAGAAAAATGCAAATCACTAGTCTCAAGTCAATTACGGGGCACTTCAAACTCAGAGAACACCTCAGAAAACTAGGCAGCAGAGGTTGGTTCTGCGAGGAAAAACTAGAAACATCCATTCACGTTCTATGAGAGTGCGATGCTGTGAATTGAGGAAAGATTGAGGAACCTGGGAACATACCAGCTGATAGTGGGAGGAATACTACGATCAGATCCCCTCGATATCCTCAAATTCTTCGATTTGTTGCTATAGCTGAAAGAATATGGGCACAATATATCTAGTTGAGTCGTAGTGCATCTGTCACCACCCAATCATCATAACCATTATCAACCCTCAGAAGTAGGTTACACTAATTCATCAACGAAGTAATAAAACAAGAGTTTGAACAATATTATCATTAAACCACCTTCTGTGCATCAGTTGAGTCGAATAACGACAACAGTCGATAATATTATTGATACAAGATAGTATATATGAAGCTAGTAGAATTTTGTTGACAATGAAACATTGTACAATATATGAAATTTTCGTATTTTCAATGAAACCCCCATAACTGGACAGGTTTGTTTTTCTCTCGATAGTTTCATACATAGTTTGAAATTTGGCAGAAATAAGTGGAAACATCTACTCAATTGGAGGTGAATGGATGGGGCAGGCATTATGAAAAAATTGGTTTCCCCTCATTCTGTTTTTCATTCTATTCATTCTTCTATCCATCGTGTTTTACTTCAATTTTGAATATTCTTGGGTATTGTTATTGATCAATTCATTTGTCACCTCGAGAAGGCGATGTAATATTTTTCCAATTTTTGTTTATTACTTTATTGGTGAAAGAGATCTGCTGTATTGGTTGAATGGTAACTTCAATTTTCGAATAAATATCACAAACACCACAAACTTGTATACAATGTCAGTTGAACAATCCAATTGCTATTGTGTTACAAACACCATATACGAGATACCATGCCCAAACTTTGTAGAGTAGTGTTTATTAAAAAAAATGATTGATTATATCAAACATCATCACGATGAAATATTTTCTAGTAGTGCTTCTAGACAAGGCAATAAAATGCCTCCTAGTATCATTTCAACCGATAGCAATTGTTCATGAATACAAGAAACTCATTTCTCTTTCCACAAAACACTTCATATTCATAGTCCATCCACTTATTCGAATGAAAATTATCCAAATGATAATTTACAGATAATTAACAGTTAAAGATTTTGATTTTTAGAATTGAATATTTTTTTTAATGAATTTAGAAGAATTGTGGACGTCCCTACTTTTTGACTTATCACCCATATTTCCCCCAATTATTGGATTAAAATTCTGAAATTTGCGAGTTCGTTAGATATACAGGGTGTCATGTAATGGGTGTCCGATATTTTACAGGACGATTCCCCAGTTATTTATAAGGTGTTAAAAAACATATTTTGGTTTTTCGTAAATACATTTTGAAATAATGTCGATATTTGAACGAAAACTGGTGTGGGAATTTTTTATTATGAGAAATTCAAATTTGATCTCAGTTTGGACCTTAATTGTAGGAAGCGCCGCCTACAGGTCTTTGTCTCTTTTGGGAAGTTACAACTTTGTCCGCCTACAGGTCTTTGTCTCTTTTGGGGAGTCACAACTTTGTCGTGCATTTATGCATCACATTTTCTAGGTAAAAAATCAATTCCTCTACCATTTTTACGCCAAAAAGGTACGGTTTTGAAAAGTCGCTACAAGCAGCCGTTTTCGAAATATTTTAATTTGAATCAATCGATGCATCCCATATTCTCATTGATTCGCGAAATCTTTGAAAATGAAAGTATTAAGTAGGCTAGTAAGTTTATTCCAATGTTATGTTCATGCTGTCCTGTCAAAAATAATATCTTGACGCATAGTAGAATAGTTTTTTTTTATTATTATTGTGATTATTTTTGAAAAATGGTAAATTTTGCCAATGCAGAGTATGCTGACATGCATTTTACATACGGACTTGCTAACGGAAATGCATATGAGGCTAGACGTTTGCATCAGGAGCGTTATCCGAACCGACAACTCCTACTTCAAAAACGTTTTCAAGAATGCACGCTCGGTTAAGGAAAACAGGAAGTTTTGAGAAAGCTAGTCATCTGTTTGGTGCACATCAGACGGTAAGAACCCCAGAAACTGAGGGAGCAGATCTTAATCTGGTAGGAGAAAACCCGGAAACAAGCTCCAGAAAAAATAGCGCTGACGTTAAACATTTC